>VXBO01002199.1:33684-50934 GCA_013400135.1 Rhinoptilus africanus | reverse complement strand
TGGTGTGGGGGGGGGGGGGGGGACGGGCCCGGTTTGCGATGGCTGAGGTGAGGAGACTCGGGAGAAGGTGCCGTGAGGGAATGGTCCGCTCCCTACCTGCCCCCGGGCCGCCCCGCTCCCTCCTCCCCAGCCCCTCGGCTCTGTTCCTTCAGGAGGCAGGCACAAGGGGTTTAATCTCTTTCTTTTTTCTTTTTCCTTTTTTTCCTCCCTTCCCCCCCNNNNCGGCTACTAGCATAGCTGCCGAGAAAACCTAAATGTTGGCTCAGCCAAGCTTTGTAGAGACCTCACTGCACCCTTCCGTACTTGCAGCGCTAATGGCATCTCTTTTATATAATTTTTTTTTTTAATTTAAAATATAGGCTGTGATAAAACCAGACTCCCCACAGAAATCTAGGACACCTGTGCGGAAAAGCCTTAGTTCTTGAGATGCATCTTACCCTGTTTGATGTTGTCTTTGGAGAGTTCAGTTTGTTGTTGTTTAAGATTTGCTCATATATACATATAAGTACTGACCATGACTAGACTTACTGTGAGAGAAATAAATTCGATTTTACTAATAGGGATGTTAACTTTCTTTTCTCTGACTTACGAAATGTAGGTTGTCCATGAATTATTCACTTATTTTTATAACACGCTGCAGTTTAGATAGACTCACCTCTGAGGATTACTTGAGTATTTTATACTTTCATGATGATATTTAGTTCTTAATTAAATATTTTAATTACCAGATGACAAACACTTTATTTCAAGTTTTAAGATAACATATTCAGCATTTATAGAAGAAGCCTTAATTAAAATCACCCTAGAGACAACTGTAAAGTACAGAAATAATTAGAGTAGCGCTTAGAATGGGATAACCACAAATAAAAGTGGTTTTTACCATCCCAGTGCAGAAATTCTTCACAAATACCTTGCACCCAACAGTCCAGACTTCAAGGGAAGCAGACTTTCGCACATCTTTAGCTGTCTGAAAGTTAGTTGTACGTAAATTGTTTGTCTGGTCTCCCTCTGTAGTTGATGGGATGAGAGAGGAAATAGCAGTGGGCAAGCCAGCGTCGTCTGTCTTCTTCTTTGAGGTGCCTGTCTTTCTGCATTCACCATAACAGGAGCGTAGAAGATTAGTTTAGACTTAGACACTTTATTTTTTAGATAGCTGAAGCTAGCTCAGGTGAGTTGCGAACTACGAGTCCTAAACTTTTGGATCCTTTTGGGGTTAGTGTCCTAGAACTGTTGGCATATTCCTTTCTTTAAGAAATGGGTATTATGCCACCAGGGACTGAAATTAGAGTTCAGTTTGCACAGCTATATTTGAGCTCAGAGTGAGCTCCGTCTGTTGGAATTGCTTCTTGTGATCTTGTCCTGGGAATTTGTGACAGCAGTGATTGCGAGCCACTGCCTGGTGGACAAAGGGCTGACATGAATCATTGTAATAGGAGTGTATTGAGCTGATGGGGCATAGAGGCAAAACCCCCACATTTTCCCTGTTAATGTGCCCATGGTCATCCTTGGCACAGCGGTGGGATTTTTCTTACGGAGTAACATTTTGTGTTTGGTGCTAGTGCCTAAAATCATAGTGTATGTTAACAAAACAAGCAGGAATATCAACTTGCTCATAGTATGCCGAGATTGACACGTGTAAGGCTTTAGTATGCACAAAGTGAGTATGAGAATCCTCAACTGGAGGAATTTGTAGTCTAAATATTCAATGCTGACAAACCGTGCAAGGGGAAAGAGGCAGGAAGATGTGAAGTATTTTGCACAGGAAGATGCACTTAGTTGGTATTTGAAACGTCTTCACTCTGAAAGCTGCAACCTGCACAAGGTGCCTGTCAATGTACAGCTGGCTCCCTCCTGTGCCACATATTGCTGGAAAAAGTAATTAACCTCAGATTCCCACTAAGACTGCAGACTGGATGTAATACTTGTTTCACAAGGTACTATATGTCCCAGTGGGAAAAAAGTGGACAAACCCTGTAAATTAAACGTAGTAGGCATTGGATGCCTGATTTCCTGAGTCTCTGTGAAAATCGTGGCTTAGTTTCCTGCGTGGAATGACAGAACACAAATACAGGACTGAGTGTAAAAGGAACTTTAAAATTCTTTGTTGCCACAACCCTGTTAACTTGGCTCTTTCCTGGTGAGATGTTTGCTTTTTTCTGTGTGTGCACAAATGCACTCCTGTCATCAAAATATAGCACTTTTCCCCCCCAGGAATTCAAATGGTTGGTGTTTTCTGTTGAGGAGTTAGTGAAGAGTAATGGTAGGAAAAAGCTCTGTGTAATTTGTGGGTCAGGAGGAGAAGAAACAAACTAAGTGTGTGTACACCTCCTGATATCTCATTGTGTTTTCTTCCACTTTTTGACTAATTCTTTCCAGTTCGGAGCCAGAACTTCTGTGAGCTGACACGAGGGCATTTTGGATGATGGATTGTGTCCTTTCAAACCAGTGGGAGAGTATAGACCTGAGTCAGATCGTGCAGCTGGC
Source organism: Rhinoptilus africanus (assembly GCA_013400135.1). NCBI lineage: Eukaryota > Metazoa > Chordata > Aves > Charadriiformes > Glareolidae > Rhinoptilus > Rhinoptilus africanus. Next base: position 48,450 of record VXBO01002199.1, on the reverse strand, counting down.
CTGATTTATGTTCTGCTGTTCAGCTGAATTAGCCTCCCTCTTCTGGAAAGCCCAGGCAGTAGTTCACAGAAGGGAGAAGGAAGCTCTCTTTTAATACATTTTAGATTTGGTGCGAGGATTCCCAAATTGTATGGAACACGCGCAGGCTTCCATACAAACATGTGAATGTGACACTCTTTGATACTGGTGAAGAAACAAATTTACCAGCAGGTAAACAAATTTCTGACTGGTTGCTGTAGCAGAGCTTGGAGGGATGGCAAAAGCCCTCCTTTGGGAGAGGCGATGTGCCTGGGGGAATTGCCCCTCTAACACTGCCCGTGGCCCTGCACAGTGCCAGGAGCTGCCACCTCACCTGGAACAAGAGTCTTTTGTGTGATGGCAACAAAGCAAACATTTGAGACCACTTAGTTTAAGAGATCTCAGGAGCCATGAGCTAAAAGGCTGCTCGTATGTATGTGCATGTCTGAGCACTTACTTTTGAGAGTAAGGCAATTATAATTCTTTAATTTTAAAACTGGGACCTCAGAGGTTACTTTTGGCAGAACAAGAGGCATAATCTGCGTCTTCTGTGTGGCTGACTCCGGTGGTGTTGCTTTTAAATGTGCGTGCGCATCGGTGTTTCCGTGAGGTACTTATCTGAGCTGTCTATAATCACTGGACTCCATTTCCTTTTCAGGGCTAGAATAGAATCAAGATCACTGATGGTGTACTGCAGTTTAGCAGTGGGGTACACCGGTTGTAAATCATTGATGTCATCTTTTATTGCATTTAATAGTTCAGGGAGAATAACACTCTGTTCTTCAGTACAAATGTTAGAAAATGACTCTATGGATCTGGGAAGGCCCAGGATAAAACCTGCATTTCTCCAAGTTGTCTCTCTTTTTTTTTTTAAATAGTTTATGCAGTTTGCAGTGTTAAAAAATAGACTTGGAAACAATATTATAAATCTTTTGAGCTGCTGTTGATGAGGTAATGAAAGAACACAAGGAATTCTCAGGTCAACTGTTTGTGCCATGTTTCTGTCCTTCTGCTACAATTCTGAAAGTTTGCATTTGAAAAGGGATGGGAAGGCTCACGGAGTAGAAATCTGTAATTGAAATAATCCAAGCAGAGGAATTATAATGCTTATTCCACCCTTTTGGAGTTGCTGTGCTGCTTGAATTTCTAACCTTGTACATAGGAGTAACTGTCCAGGCAACAATACGATGCAACATAAGATCATGGTAAATGTGATGGATACAAAACACGAGACAAGTGGACATTGCTTATTTAATGGTAATTTTTTAAAAAAAGATTTTTTATTGCACATGCGAAGGTTATACATTTTAGATGAAAATATTTAAGGCAAACATAAGTATGTTGTAATGTAGAATAGTTTTTGTGTCTTACGGCGTTACCTGGTATGTAACAAACCAGTTAGTTGATCAGAGTGTACCTAACACTGCTGTATCCAAAAGCTTGTGATACTTCTCATTAGATAAAGGTCTTGAAATGGGATATGCTCCTTTAGGAGCCGTGGCCTTGCTAATGTGAGAGTTCTGCTGCAAAGCTGAAATGGAGGTGTCATGTTTTTGTGTTCTTCAACAAGAGGCTGACTTAGGGTCCTGTCACATCTTGGTGGATCGTTAATCATCTTATAGTGAGTTACGTTCAGTTACGGCTATCACTGAAGCTACTGAGAGTTTACCCAAGTAGGAAGCAGTGAATGAGACTTAAGCTGGCTGGTGGTAGCTGTATACTTAAATAAACTGGTAACTTAACACCATCTTTGTTTTATACTGATGAGTGAATGAATGATTCTGAAGGTTGGTGTACCAACCTGGAAGTTTCTGAAGTTCTTTCTTGCCGGTGAAGCTCTTCAGTTCCTCGAAACATGCTGCCTAAGTGGTGCACGCTCAGGGCCGTGACATGCGTCCGGATGTGGTAGAACTGGGGTACTTGTTGCTTTTCTCTGCTTCCATCCTTCTTATTTGTGCTGAGCAGCAAACAGAGGCTTGAAGCTGTACAGACCCCTGGGCAATTTTTCTGCTGTGAAATGTGACAAATAGCTGGGGGGAAAAATGGAGGGGCTCAGCTGCTGCTGCTTCATGTCAGCAAAAGGGGACTGAATTCCTGTCACTTCCATAGTGTAATTATGCAACCTGTGTAGTAGGACTAGAACGGAACATTGTGGTGTATCTCTGCTGAAAAATTAACATAAAATAATTTGGCTTTTTTCTTGCTTGGTGTTCTTGTGGCTTTTTTTTTTGCCATATATTCTACAAATTTTAAAAATTTTTTTGTTCTTTCGACTATTTAGAACACTTGGGAAGAGCAGCATCACGATTTCCATCTCTCCTTCCTTCTTTTAATGTAAGTTGTCAGCTCCTTCCAGAGACAAGGTTGAGAATATGAACTTTAAAGGCTTTAGGAATAGAACACAAATAATTAATGCACACTTGGTTCTATTTTAATCATATTTTTAAGCCAGTGTAATGATATTTAGAGGTGTGACTTGAGATTTTGTTGGTTTAATTACTTCAGCTGGCAAATATTACATGTAACATGTGCCAAGAACAGTTAAATAGTTAAAACTAAATTTTTTACCATGTGCTTCATGCTTTGGGATAGCTTGAAAATATAGAATGTAAGAAGAGGAGAGCAGAAAACAGAACAGAAGACCTTGTACCTGATGCTTCTTGCTTGCAGTATTCTGACCAGAGCTGCGCTGGCTTCAAGGTCTTTGAATTTGCGGAGGTAGGGAGGTATGGATGAACCTTTCAGTCTGCACCTAACTGGCCGCATGGTGCTATACAAGGATTTTTGCCTTTTTATTTTTTTCAGGGGGTCTTGACAATATTTTAATCATTAAAATACCAAACAACTTTCATCTTTATTTTCAGAAGACAGTGCAGTCACTTCAAATATATCATTTCTGTCACAAGATTTATAGCCAAGGAAGTTTTCCTTATTGGGAAGATATTCTAATACAACACCTTTAGAAGGATATATCACTTTTTACAGAAGTCGAATGAGTCACCTCAGTCAGACAGTGGGTTTAGAAAGAAAGATAAAACAGGAAATAAGTGTCATGTTTAAAATGGTCTGAAAAATTACACTGAATATATAGGGGGAAATGTATTGTTACATATTTCATAAAAGGTAAATGAGATGCCGGGTGGCAGTTTAGAGCCTTCTTAAATCAAGAAGTCAGCATGAGTCAATCTGTTCTCTTTTACTTTTTTGAATATAATTTTTTTTTCTTTATAGCATTACAGTAAACAATTACATTTTGGTAGCTGTATGTTTTTAGATGTGGAGGATGAATAGAAACATAACAGCATAGCAGACAGTAACATCTTGTTTAAAAGGTAACTATGAAAAGACAGTATTTCTGGTTTTACTTCTGATTTTGTTGGGCAATAAGGTAGTAGCATACTGTGGCTGTTCACCACGTGCACTCTGGGCTTAAATCTTTATATCTGGGTACTCCCAAATGTGAAATATGCCCAAGCTTAAAGACTTAAAATCAATTCTATGTTTAAGAGAATCACAAATCCCGCTCTGTTATGCAGCCTTTTTCATAGACTTAAAGAATACAGAAGTGAAAAAAAAAAAAAAAGGATCCTGTCATGTTTGGCAAAGTGGTTTTGGCACATACTTCAAAAAGTCAATACCGGTTAGCATTGCTTGTACTGCAGTGCCACCCAGGTCATTTCTGGTAGTCCAGAAACACCAACCACAGATGAAAATGTAAAAGATGAAATGCTTCATCCCAGGAGAGACCTGCCCTTGGCAATGGGTATTACAATCCCGTCACTTGGTCTGCAATGGAACTGCCCATTTGTGTTAACTGAAATGTTCAAAGCGTGGACTAGCTTTTACGATATTAGTAGCTGTGATAAAGTGATTAAGAGTTTTTGTTTTGCTGAATTTATTACAACTGATGCAGATAGCTGGAAGGCCAGTCATATTCTTATAACCTGAATGGAATTAGTTATGCCCAGTGAAAATCGTTAGGGCTGACATTGCTGCATATGGGGAAATCCAGTGGTGTCAACAGGCATATTTTGTGCCGTGGAAATACAGCTCAGCTCATTGTTGAAAGATCACTCAAAAAATAAAAAAAGACTGTATTTAGAAGAATGTTGCTCGGGTTGTGGATTTGAACCAGCAGGAATTAGGATATGCAGCTTTTGAAGTTGCCCATGCAGGTTCCACCACGTTCACTTAAATGTGTAGTCTGTGTGTGTGCCAAAGGTGTGCGTGTGCCGTTTTTCCCTTGGTTCTGTCCTTTTGCAGGCCGACAGGGTTTGCTTTAAAAGGGCTGTTTAATATTATGTTTTGCCCTCAGCATTCATTATGTGGACCCACATCTCTGCTAATGCACATTACCTGGCTTTTGCACTGAGGGTAGAAGGATTAATTTCCTCTTCAGTTTTTTCTGTCTGGCCTTTTACTCTTGTATCTGAGTTTTTCATTGAAGTTAATAAATTAATTTTCACAATGCTCTTGTACAATGGGAGCCACCTGCTCTTTTTTTATAGATGAGCAACAGACACACGTAGGACTTAAGACCAAATTTGAAGTTTATAGGGCCTGTTTGTCTCTATGTAGCATATATATAGTGTTATATGTATTCAAAGCACACCCTCCATTAACTCCTATATTGTTCCATCAGCTGCAGTGGTGTTTCTGTGCCCATCAAATCAGCTCAAGTGATCTCTATCCCTCGAGCTAATGGATTAACTGATAGCAGCTGGAGGCTGTCTTTCTCAATATTGAGCTGGACTAGAAAGGAAAGGGAGATTGCTGATAGGTTTCACATTTATTTGCAGGCGCTAGCGAAGGAAGGTTCTGGTATCCTGAGTACCTTTTCAGGCCTTTGGCCTCTACTCTGGCAGGCGTACATAAATGCTTCTGTTCTTCACCCAGCTGTGACCACTTCAGCCTGATGCCTTCCATTCTCTTGTTTCAGACCTCTCCAGGCAGTTGTTTCCTGTTGTTTTCTCGAGCTAGGTAGTATCTGCTCCTCAGCCTCTTGTCCTAGGTCCCTTGTCCTTGCAGCTCCTGGTCTTGTTTCTCTGCACCTCCTCTCCCCTCTCTAGTTTCCTTACTTAGCTAGATCCAGCTCAGCATCCAATCTGTTTGTTCTCTCAGCACATTCCTGTTTGCTCCCCACTGCTCTCAGCCAGTATCTTCACTGGTTCATAATCCCAGTTTCTGTGTTTCTAAATTGGCTTGCCTACCCTTTCTTTTCTCCTGCAATTCTGTTTTCTCCTTCTTTTTTCTTTTGCAGTCAGTTTTTGAGGGGAGTTCACAGCTTCCCCAGTTCTCGGTTCCCTTTCCTAAACAATCTCTTTTTCCTATACCCATCTTTTCTTTTTCCAATGCAGCCTTCCATTCCAATTTGCGTTTTCATTTAATAGCTCTTTGACTTTCTCGTTTATCTTGATTGAATTAGAAGAGTGGGTGAGGCTTTTAAAAAATATATAGATGCTCATGTAATGATATTAGATAGCTTGTTCCCTTCAGCTCCTGGAATGGTGGTGTGTAACAGAAATAGGCCCGACATAACCCACAGTATTGCAGAAGTCCAGCTGGGGTGAGAGCTGATCCCAGTCTACACTAGATCATGCCTGGTGCCTGGAACCTGTAAGCAGTTTAGGTACTAGTGCTGATAAAGTCTGTTGAACGAGTATGAACTGTTGTTTTTTCAAAGACTTACAATTTGACCAAGTTGACTAGTGAGTAGGATCTTCCAAATTTGGTTAATGTTTCTAGTAGTAACACGAGAAGGCATGAGATCAGGCTTCACTGTGTATTGCTTGGCAAGACATCAGGAACAAAACTTGTTTTCACCTCGTTTATGTGAACTACAATACGGTAAGCATAAATATTGCCTTCCTTAAACCATCGTACTGAAGGACTGTGGTGGGCAGTATTAATTACTATTGAAAGTAGCGTAGTAGATGTGTTTTCATTTTAAACACATATACTGAAGTGAGCTGGGAAGGATTTCTGAAGAGAAGTGATGTCTTACATCAAGTAAAACAATTTTAAAAAAAATCTTGACCATGCTAACAAACCAGAAATGGCCCGTGACACTGAAGCTGTAAGTGCCTTTAGATCGCAGGCAAGCAAGTATGAAAGCAGAAAAATCACAATAAAGACTATTTCTTGTCAACAGATGGGCAAATGCCAAGTGACAAAATAAGTCATTGTTTTTGTAGCCACAGGAGAACTGGAAGCTACAAATAACCAACACAATGAAATTCTGTTACCTTTTTGTTTTCTCGTTAGGTACATTGAAGAAAGTCCGTCTCTGAGACGCATGACTATGATGAGGGAAAAGGGAAGGCGACAGGCCATTAGAGGCCCCGCATTCATGTTCAACAACAGGGGCACCAGTCTTACGGCTGAAGAGGAGCGCTTTCTAGATGCAGCAGAGTATGGGAACATACCTGTGGTGCGCAAAATGTTGGAGGAGTCAAAAACACTGAATGTCAACTGTGTTGACTACATGGGCCAAAACGCCTTGCAGCTTGCTGTAGGGAATGAACATTTGGAAGTGACAGAACTTCTGTTAAAAAAAGAGAACTTGGCACGGATTGGAGATGCCCTGCTGCTCGCAATCAGCAAGGGCTACATCAGGATAGTGGAAGCAATTTTGAATCATCCTGGGTTTTCAGTAAATAAGCGACTGACTCTGAGCCCTTGTGAGCAGGAGCTCCAGGATGATGATTTTTATTCCTATGATGAAGACGGTACCCGCTTTTCTCCAGATATCACTCCCATAATTTTAGCTGCCCACTGCCAAAAATACGAAGTTGTGCACATGCTATTGATGAAAGGAGCAAGGATAGAAAGACCTCATGATTATTTCTGCAAATGTAATGACTGTACGGAGAAGCAAAAGCATGATTCTTTCAGTCATTCTAGGTCAAGAATAAATGCATACAAAGGACTGGCTAGTCCGGCTTATCTGTCTCTCTCCAGTGAAGATCCGGTACTCACTGCTTTAGAGCTCAGCAATGAACTTGCCAAGTTGGCTAACATTGAAAAAGAATTCAAGGTAATGATGTTTCAGTGTTTCTCTCTGTCTTTGTTATTGTTATACAGTTGCTGCTACTTCATGATGTCCTTAGATGCTTGAAATTGTTTCCTGTGTCTTTACTTTTTCAATTGCAAATGCATTCATGATATTTATTGTATCTCTTGTTCTTGATTTGAAGTTTTCAATACAAAACCCTTTAAAAGAGAAATTTTAATGAAATTAAATTGCTTTTGCACCTAATGTATATGGAGAATATTGGAAAAACAGACCGTGTGTATGCTGATAACATTGCAGCAGATGGAAGACCATTTTAGTTGCTGTAGCAGACAGATCTTTTTTAGTTACAAGTGCAGAAAGCAGAAACGTTACGCTTTTGTTGAGCATACGGCAGCATTGACCTTATCCCCTCTTTTTTATTTGTGCTAATTTTGAATGATGGCTAATTGTTAAGAATACAGAAAGTGTGTGTGGGGGGGTTTGACACAGCTTTTATATATGTCAGTTGTTCAAAGTGAGCTGTTAGACTGATTACAGATGTAGGTTGTGTTACCTGTATTTGAGCTGTATCAGGTTTAATATGTCAGTGCCCTGACTTTTCTATATATTTCAGCTTCTCCGTTAGACAAATAATGGCTTAGTTGCCTGTTGCCCAGTGCTTTTTTTATTTTAAGTGAATTTGCAGTTCTGTTGAATACCTTGAAAAGTACAGGAACACCTACCTCCTTGCCCCCCCTTCCCCAACCCCACCAGAAAAATCAACCCCCAGTAAGCTGCATGTAATAAGAAAAGCTTGGCTTCGGGGATGACAGATTGTTCTCAGTAAGTAGTGATATTAACAGCATTCTATCTAGTTTTAGCAAAAAAATTAATGGTGTTCTGCAGGGTCAGTGTTGGGTGCCACTTGTTTGTTTAATATCTTCGTAAATGATCTGAGAGAGGCAAACAATGCATTAACCTTCTCAAACAACAGCAAACATTGCTAACACTGTGGAGTACTCAGAGGAAATATACAACAACCTGGAGAAATGTAGTCAGAAATGAATAAACTGAACTTTACCAGATGAGGAAGAAACAATTTTAGAATCCTGAGAAAGACTAGCTCCAGATATAGTGAGTAAAAATACAATTTTAAAATTAGGTTTCAGTGCTGAGAAGGATTCATGTATTAATACCATGCACTAATAAAGTGTAAAAGTCCTTAAACCTTTCTTCTCCTTCCTTTGCTCAAGGATCCCCCACGTTCCATGCTGCATATTGTGTAATTTGGCAATTGGATTGAGTGCTTCCTCAACCTGTTTATTCAGGAGTATAAGAAAAATGTCAGATTTTCTTTTTCCTCTGCTGAAAAAGTACTGAACTGGGAAAGCTCTTTGTGAACATAAAATTGAAGAATTGGAGAATTTTGTCATAGGCATAGAGCCTGTTGGCTTGTGTGCTTCACACACTGAATTACAGGTATATGCCTCATTTAGAGACTGTTATAGAAGGTTAAATCTCTGATGTGTGTAACTCAGTCCCATTTATCATTTATTCCTTTTCGACTAGGCCAACCTGAGAGCCACAAGGTCACCAGAATTGTGTGAGATTGATGGAGATTTATGGGCTTTTTGAACAACGCTTTGGTGGTTGTGCATACACACCTACCCTCCCACACACCCCTTTTTTAGTCCCGCAGTTTCTTAGAACTTTTCTTCTGTGTTGACACCTTTACAAACTCTACCATCCATCTTTTTCTTTGTGATGCTGCATACAAATTTTGTTATCATACCTGTGTCCAGAAACACTGGTGGGCTAAGGGACTCGATTTAAGTGTAACGCAACTCCTAGGAACTCAAAATATGATCTCGGCCACCAAAAGTTAAATTAAGGCAAGCTGTGTCATATTTTTGTAAGGGGAGGATGTAGATGATTAGAGTTGAATAAAAAACTTTCAGTAAGAATACAAATTCATGGGCAATTCCTGTATCGTAGGTACTGTGAATACAAATTTCATCAGAAGACTAACTTGAAATTTTGGAGGTGAAAAAGCAATGTTTTTTGGTTGGACTTTTCATTTCAAACCGGAACTTAAAAAAAAAAAAATTACTTCCGTTTTTAAAATATTAAATTGTCCCAGAATATAATATTTTGGCTTTCAATTTTTTTCTTTCTTTTTCTTTTTCTCAACTGTTTGGCCTCTATTCATTGGTATTTTACGATGCCTAAGAACACAAGAAATCCACTGTTTTTACAGATTTCACTATTTTTGGATAGCACTTAGGCAGCTGATAACCTTTCCAGGTGTATGAGATAATTCAGTTTTGGCAGCTACAGTGGAAATTATTCCTGGCTTCTTGCTAGCATGCAAATTCCAGTTTCTCACAGAAATCAAGTCATTCCAGTGAAATAAGTGTTCTCCTTATTGACCTCACGTCTCTCTTGCTTCTGATTCTTATGGATTTCGGGGCGTTCCTTCTGTTTCTACAAAGGCGAGTAGGAGAGTTGCTTGTTTTCCTCTGACATCGATGGTTGGCCGCCCTTCCTGGGAAGAAAGGGTAGCGGAAAAGGGAGGGAGAGAGGAGGAAAAAGAAGAGGCAAGGATTTTTTTTTATCACCATTAAACCAAATTCAGGACGGCTAAAATTGCACGGCTGATGGGAAGATTGTATTCCACTGTGGCTGTGGGCAGGTATGATGGCTGCTCGTGGCATGAATGTACTATGAGATGCCGCATTGAGAACTGTAGAGGTGGATCAAAGAGAAAGCAAGCAATGCTTCTGTGTTTTATGAAGTCCATTGTGGAGCTTGACACATTTGATGCAAACCCAACTGAACTGTGTTCAGTGCTTTCTTTTCTATAGGTATGTCATCTGAATGTATTTTGCTAGTAACTGTGTGCTTTGTCATGGCCCGGAGAAGGCTTCTAGTCCAACATTCACATTCTCTAAGAGGCAAAATGACTGATGGACTTCTGGTGCACTCTCCTTTAGGATCATCACTGGAAATGCTTAACTATTGCAATCAAATTCAATCTGTAGCACAATGCTGAGCTGAATTGTTTCAGGGTAAAGAAAAGTGGACAAATGGACAAGTCTGTTTAAAGGGAATTTTGATGATATTCATTATTTATTCTTAGTATATATGGTATATTAAGGCTCGTAGCATTTCCTATGCATGCTTGCAGTGCTGTATTTCCTGGATTTGGAGCACTCGTACAGAAAATAATTTTCTAGGTGTTTTTCCCACGGAGAAAGAATGTGAAAGAAAGAAAGGGTGAACTTGTTTAAAAGCGCCTGAGAGCAAAGCTCCCTAGTAAATGCTTGCTAAATTGAACCTTACATCTTTTGCATATGCCAAGCCCTAGCTGCCTCTATCACGATGTACACTAACAAATTCTGATGCTCATGTGCAAGCCAGAGTTTGTACAAGCGTATTAGAAATGTGGGAAGGTGGCTTAGGACATTGATTCATGACAGTCAGTTGCCCATGAATATTAAAACCTCCTTATTTATTACACTGATTTAATTTTTTTTTTTTTTCCCTTCAGAAGTAAGGAGGAAGGATTCAAAGAAACCAGTGAACCCTCATTTTTCCTGAAACATACGAGACATGTAGCCAAAAAGAAGTAAAAATAGATGGAGAAGCTGGAGCCTTAAAGACCATTTAATTCTACTTCTTTCATCCTCAAACTTACTTACTTTCTACTCCTTTGTGAAATCCTTTTTCCAAGCTCCTGTTGCTCCTTTTGCTTTATTCATCTCTTTTATTGCAGTTTCTTCTTGACACTTTGCCTTTTTTGTTCTTTGCATCCACTTGTCTTTTTCCCCTGTTTTCTTCTATTCGGTTCTCTTTAGATTTCCTTTTTTCTCGTCTTCCTTTTAAGTGCTTGCCTAATTGTCTTTACTTTTTTTTTGGTTTTACTCTCTATCTTCCTCATAAAAAATCCCCTTCACTCTTCCATATCTACTGCTATCACACTAAATTTCAGTCTCTTAAAGCAGCTGATTAGATTCTTTCCTGTCAGGTTTTTAGGGGTGTTTTATATGAAGTAGCAATAATTAGAAAGAAACCAGCATTGTTGATGAAGTTCCGTGTCTAAGATGCAAAACCAGAATTCTGTTTCACTCTAGGCTTCTTCATCAATTTTGATATTTATAACAGCTTTTCTAACTAATGGGCCTGCTGAGACAGTGTTTTTAAAGTGTTTCAAATTTGCTGGTTTCGTTCCTTTCCTTTATTGAAAAGGATAAAACCTATTCAGTTAGAAAAGGTTATGGAGTGGCGTTCTACTAGTGTCTGTCTTCATGGGTGGTTGGAGACCTCTGAGGTGTACAGCTTTGGACCTGATAGACTGGCTAGGGAAGCTCAGTCTAGAACCGGTTTTTGTCTTAATGTAAAAAAGCATTCATTACCATAGTTGGAAAATCACGTTTTCCAAACCCTATAGCACCACAAAATACTTTGGAATACCAATATTCCCAATTTTTCTGTTTTCTTGTTCTGTTTTTAGCAGACCCTGGCTGTTGTGGCTACTGTGGGTTACTGAAGTTAATGGATATTAATCCTCCCCCCTGAGAAGTTTAAAACTCTTGCTGCACGGCGATGGGAGCATTTTTAGCAATCAGAACAGCTGATGGAACTTTTCTTTGGAGTCACCATAGAAAAAAACAGGGCAAGGTAGCTAAAAAGCTACATAATAGTCTCGGTACACTAGCTAAATACTGAAATACTCTCTTGTGTAAGCAAGCTCAATTCTCCTAGTGGAAATTGCACTAGCTGATAATCATGTCAGAATATGGTCCATCATAGCAAGGATCAAAAAGATCGTAGTCCCGCTTTATATAGGATAAATCCCTGTTCCCAGTTTTGCTGAAAGCTCCTACTGAAACCAACAGAGGATGTGGACGTGCATCTAAAAGCGGAACCTGTCAGTGTTCCAAGTAAATTTACATAGTGTTATCTCAGCTGAACTAACAAAGAGTGTTCAAGCTTGATCTACGTTCAGGTCCAACTTTTAAAAGGACAGGACCTAGATCCATAATCATTGGTGTGATTATGTGCTTGATTTGCGTATACAGTTCCTGTAGTTATATATGCAAACTGTCTATGTACCTGATCTCAAAACAGCCATTTAATCTATAATACTCAACATAAATCTCTGCATATAATATGTGGGAACTAGTTATGCAGTTGTACCTAGTCACAATCCATGGTGCTTACAGGAATGTGGCTCTCAATAGAAAACAGATACACGCATCTTATTTGACTGCACATAACTGCTCAGTGTAAATTTTCTTTGGAATAGTTAAAAATCTTATGGGTGAAATCAACTGAAGATTTTTGTTCATAACTTATTAAAAGAATGAAGCATATGTTCTTTCTCAAAATTCTAGATGAACTTAAAAGGTAGTCTTTAATGTTATGAGTGAGAAAAGAATATGCAGAGCTGGACAGGCTGAGGCCCAACCATGGATGTGTGCCAGAGTCCCCTGAAACTGCTTGTGAGAGACAATTCTGCAATTCCAGTCATCATCAGTTGCCCATTATGTACCAGTGTCGCCTACGGTATCTATGAAATGCAGAATACGGGTTGATATTTTTGATCTTACAAAGATGTCTTTGTAACTCTAAATTTTTTTGAGCGTGCTATCGTTTAAAATGATTTAGCTAGTAAAACCAACTAAGTTGGTTGTGAATTAATCGAAGAAGCAATTTGTTGATCAAGCAAAAGTCAAAGGAAAGTCCCTTTATTATGACAAAAAATAGGCCAAATTCCCCAACGCATAAGCAGGTCTGTTGGTGCCTTGCTCTGTTCGGTGTTCCCCTGCAAATCAGCTTCACGTTAAATAATTGTAGGCTTCCGCAGTATGTAGCATGGCTTTTCAAACATGAGTACTCCACACAGGGAGTTCTGGTAGCCTTGTTTAGGATACGGAAGAGATGAGTGATCTGGTAGCTTCATTTGTACCTTCTCAGGAGTAAGCAGAGATGTATGGGGATAACTGAGACCACAGATTCTGATTTTTGCCATTCACATAACACCCTAGAGCTAGAAGACTGATTAAGAATTGGGTTCCGTGGTTACAGTGTGGTTAGTGTTTGTCTGTTTAATTCTGTGAAACAAACAAATAGACAGAGATAAATTTGATTTGCTAATAGTAAGTAAAGACCCGGAGAGGGAAATCTAACAAGTTTTCTTAGCATAAGATTCAAAGCCTGAGTCGGGTATTTACAATGCCCATACTGGTTTTCAGTTCTCATAACAGCAGTTGTAAGTAACGTAGCCTATATTTAACCCTTAAATTTGACAGAATAAAATTTAATCCATCCTATCTTTAATGCTATCTGGCAATAAGGATAACTTTTATAAGCAAGAACTTTTTATGATCAAGAAAAATGTAGCACTGTTGATTTTTCCGTAGAAAGGTGAGTAACTCTTGTGTAGCAGGCAGATAATCCGTACAAAGCAGTCTGTCCTTCATGAATCGGCAAAGCTGTTCACAGTGGACGGGTGTAATTTCAGGATGCCAGTTAATACAGCGTGATGTGTGGGGGCAGGAGCTTTGCACCCTCTGCCAGGATCGTAAAACGAATAATACAAAACCATCTAAACTAAACTTTATTAAACCTTAATGAGATGTTGCCTTTGAGCATAGGACAGGTAGAAATAATACTAAAACAAGTTACAAGTGCCTGCAAATTCAGGTGAGGGGGGATGTATTTTCTCTTTTAGCTATATTGTACTACTAGTGAAGTCAGTGCAGTTAGTGTATCCTCCCATGAGCTGCGAATAGTGGATTTTACAGCTACTTTAGTGTTCGAGAAAAATTAATTACCATTCTTATTCCTGTTGAACTAGCATTATGCTGTATCTGATGATTATTGTGGTTTTTGCTCAGCCATCTCAATAAATGCCTTTAGCCGTAGTGAAATATATAGCAACTCTTGCTTGAAATTGGAAATTTAAGGGAGAGAGATCAAGTTCTCGCATAATAATTCTGTTGTGAAAACAATATAAGCAGTGTTAAGAACATAGGGCTTCAATAAACTGAAGGCACATATTGTTTTTGGCTTTTATTCTCTACTCTGTCTTCACTGAAGAAAATTTCCATCTTCTCTTTGTATTTTCTTACCTCTTTGTAGGATCTGATGTCTAATCACTTTCACATTTTTTACTTCAAAGCCTTGTCTGCATTTGGACCTCCATGCTTATAAATACTTTTCACTCCCTTGACTAGCTTTCTGATGAGACTTTGCCTTTTTAAAAGTCCTAAATTATAGTCATACGTATGCTTACTAATCCTTTCACTGATTTTAATCATGTGCGCCTGTATTATTTTCATAATTGGCTCTTCTGTACTGTTCTCCTTGGTTACCAAAAACAAATCTAAAATAATCTAAATCCTGTTGGTTCACGGATAACTTGAAATAATTTGTCACCTACGACCAACAGAAATAACTGTGTCCTGTTTAGGCCTGTGGTTGGGACTGGTTATTTCCAAGTCTGTATCTGGGATGTTCATCTTCCATAATAACACAATTCCTAGTAGTATTTGTTTGTCTCCAGTAATATTTCATTTTGATTCATATCTGAATCTGACCTATGGGACTGATAGCTGATTCTTGCAATTATCCTAGGCAGCCTCTTTTTGCATCTCTTCCCAAAATAATTTGAAACAACTGAGAGCACATTAGTTTCTCTAACCTGTTTTATAGATGCTAAGTTGAAAATTTAACAGAACTAGCAGTAC
>VXBO01002199.1:683-33667 GCA_013400135.1 Rhinoptilus africanus | reverse complement strand
AGGTGAAAGTTATTTAGGCAAGGGGGGAAATAGTGAGGGATTTGCGGGGGGGGGGGAATTGAGCTAAAATAAGAAGATTACGAGGGCAGAAGCAGTAAGGAAGCATTTTTGAGAAGGCAGGAACCACAAAGGAAAAATCTGTACCCTCCCAAAAGTGACTTAAAAAAGGCAGTGTCTGAAAATGAACAGTAAACACACAAAAATGGAGAGACAGAGGACTTAGACTAGTCTTTTGATGGCGTAGTGGGGGGGAAAATGAAGAAAAGCTGTGGAGTAATTGAAAAAGGCAGCTAAACTATTTTAGTTGGGCACTGAAACACTTGATACAATGAGGTAAAATTGGCAGGTTCAGTCAGGTTTCATCCTCCAACTCTAGCCTCATGTGAGGAAATCAGAGGCTGCATCTTGGCTGAAGAAGTCCTAGAAATCTGCTTGAGAGGAGATGGATGCATAAATGAAGACCAAGGTTTCTACTGAAATAGGTACCAGTTAAGAGCTTACAGGTAACATCACAGAGGTAGTGGAAGACATATACAAGCATAAACAAAAGTGCAAGGGAAGATTCACATGTGCATCCTTTACAGTTATCTTAAATTTTGAAATGTAGCCACAAATGTTTTGTCAGAAGAGAAGAGATTAGATAGATGGAAATATATTCGTAGCCTGGGCGGCAACCCTGTAACAATTATTTTATTAATTGTCTGCAAAGTTTTTGCCAGGATGAGGTTAGTATTTCAAGAATTCTGGTACTGGTTTGTTTCCACAATTCTTATTTGTCTGTTCAACTTCCCCTTGATGCCCATCTGTTGCGATGTAACGTTCCATGCTCTGTTAAACAGCTCTCCTCATCTTCTCTTCAAGGGGCTGTCTTGTGTCAGAGAAAAAATGATTCCACTATACAAGAGCCCTGTAATGTCTGATACTCTCCTAACTTGACGTACTGTGTAACAGTCGCACACTATTAATTTTTAGCAACTCGTCCAGGTTCTTTTTCCTTGCCATTGACTCTTAAGTGTGTTCGTCACGGGCCGTTTTCTCTCACCCTTCTGTTTCAGAATGACTATCGGAAGCTGTCTATGCAGTGCAAAGATTTTGTGGTTGGTGTTCTTGATCTCTGCCGAGACTCGGAAGAAGTGGAGGCCATACTGAACGGGGATTTGAATTCTGAGCCGGTTGAAGCGCAGAGACACAGAGCATCGCTGAGCCGTGTGAAGCTGGCCATTAAGTACGAAGTCAAAAAGGTAACTCCTCATAGCCAGTGCTTTCAGACATTGTAATAGGAACACAGTGTCATCGCGTTATTCCACAGATGTTACGAAACAGTGGTCAGATGCATTACTGACATATAGTGTGTATAATCAAGCTTTGTACAAGGCAGAAGCTGGCAGAAGGGTACTCCAGCGAAGGAGTTTAGTTTAATCTACTTTCCACAGCTGAGAATTGTCAGGAGATTTTAATTACATAAATCAGCTGTGATAGCAAAGTTATACACAGTTGGTCAGATTCTTCTCCTGATTAATCCAAAAGAGGACATTTCAGTGGAGCTAGGTTTTCGCTCAGTGAAAGTACGGATGTGTCTTCCTGCCAGTCTGTGTGATAATATCTAATCCAAAGAGAAGGCTGTGTTTAGTGAAAGCGCTGGTTTCAACTAATGAAAATACCTGGTCTGTTTGTATTTCTTTTTGTTACCTTTGCTTTCTACCTTAATTGGGCAAGTAAGTTTTGGGAAGTAAATCTTGCATCTTTCTGCTAGTGTTTCTGTCAAGACATAGGTCTTTTTTTTAAAAAAAAAAAGTCTTCCTTTGACTACTTTGGAAAGGGAAAAGTGTCATTAAGTATATTGATTTTTTATTTATTTCAAAATATGACAGTAAGTCAAAGGGCTCATCTGAAACTGTGTTGGTTGTAGAGAGAAATTCTACATGATTTACCACATGTGTTCCTTTAAGAAATTTTTTGAAATTCATTCCTGAAAATGTATGAAATATATTTGTGGCTATTTAATCAATTATTTTTAGTTCTTCATCTTTGCACCTGTATTTTTCACCGTTCTGTAAAGTGCATTGTGTTTTCAGTTGCTGCCTCTCTCAAAGTAGTTTTTAATGCACAATTATTTAGTGAATGAATGTTGTAGGTTAAAAATGGAGCTGTGTATCACACATTTGACATAATGCATATCCGTTTATCCTAACAGTTTTCAATATATAGCTGTGATGTTCTCTTTGAGATCCCACTACCCTAGTATAGAAAATAGTTAATCCTGTGTCCTGTGAGAGAACTCAAGAAATACAGCAGTGCCTATGTATTATTTACAGCTACCGATTTACGTGGTTAGCATAATTTCCATTCTTAACAGCAATTATAGTCTCAGCATCTCTACGAGAAGTCTTGTGTCTTTCACCATAAATAACACTCTATTCTGTGGCCACCTGTTGAGCCAATCTGCCGTATAAAATGAATTGTAAGTAGCCTGCCAGGACAACTGGGAGATGTTGGTGTTTATTATGTCCCCAAAAGATGGTTAACAAAAACTGCAAATGCAGATCCCAAACAGCATATCATTGTTTCTGATATAAATTTGATCTACAGCAGATGAATGCATATTAATTGCCAAAATTCAAGATAAAGATATACAAGTATAAAATTAATTAAAAAGTATGGAACAGGGTAAAGAATCAAAGTGTGTAAGCATGTTACCATATCTAAATAACACATGAATTCTTTATGCTGTTGCATTTTAATGCGTACCAAAGCCTTGCTGAGATTCTTGTCTCGGCGTTCTTGCTGAAGACTCTGGTTTTCTTCCAAGAGGCCGTTGTCAGTGATGAAATTCATTGCTGAGCAAAGGGCCACACAGGTCTGTTAAGACTAACAAAAAATCTGAAAAATCCTCTTAGTGCAAAAAACAACAAAAAAAGACAATTCCACGTAGCAAACTTGCAAGAAATTAATTAGTTGCAGATAAACTTAAGATTTTGTCTCTAATTCGTGCCAAATACAGTTCAGAACCTCCAAGACTAATGATCTTGGTGGAAGGAAAAAAAAATAGATGGTGCAGAGTTGTTGCCATATTCATACATGTGCTGTTCCATGTAAATGGCCATTCCAGAGGGCACAACAAGAGTTGAGCCAGGAAATGTCTGTGCTGCGGTGGTGTTTTGATGGTGGGACTGGCTCCATTACAACTGTGTCAGAGGATAGAGATATTCTGACTGTAGAAGAGAGTCAGACATCCGCATGAGATGCTTTCAATCCTATAACTGTGGGAAGCAGACAAGAATGTGGCTTATGCTTCACTTTCACTCTTTCTGGCTGGGCTTCTGGGTCAGCTACATTAAGGTCAGTTCACTCTTGCAAATAGCACAGCCAAACAGAACTGCAGGCCCATGAAATGGTTAACGAGCCGTATGGCCTTTTCAGAGGAAGGAGAGACAGGAAAAAGCGTATGACAAGTGAGCAAATGTGCTCAGAAGTTTGCTGCTAGGGAAATGGAGTTTTTAATTCTATTAGTAATGAAACTCTTGCACTCAATACCCTGGGCACTGCCTTCAAGAGTAGCCCATCTTGTAAACATGGTATGATTTTGAGGCTAAAGTTCAGACTTAAACTGCAGCCCTTACAGTGAAGGATTAAGGGAATTAAAAAAACAAGAAAAACTAGTTAGAACAAGTAGTCTTGCTCTGTATGCTGGATTGGTGCTGCAGTCGTGCTTTTAGTATTGTACCTTAACTCTGTCTTTAGATTGCTTTAGGAGTTGCTGACTCCAGGTTCTCCAGTTCTTGCTGAGATAAAAATCAGAGTGGCGTTTCCAGGTGAAATCAGTAAGAGTTTGACTAAAATCACAGGATTTAATTTTCAAACACTGATGTTTCGAATTGGTAGATAAGAAAGAAGATTCAAATTTCTCTTTATGTTGTGTGTTTGTGTGTCAGAGCGTGCCAAGATCTGTTCCTGCTAGGTCTAAATTCAGTCATTAGGATGTTAGGAATAAATAACATTATAAGCACTCTTAGTCATACAGAAAAATATTTATGTACTGATGACTTGGTTCATGGTCATGAAACTGAATGCATCTTGAGTGTTACGGTCAATTATGCCCAGAAAAGCAGCTAAATTAAAATTGGGATTTCTTTTTTTTTTAGTAACCAGCTACTGTCCTCATGTGTCTGTTGTCCACTGGCGTTTGGATTGGATCCTAAAATATTACATAAATGTGATAATAGGATCAACGTGTAATGAAAAATAAGAAATTGCATGGAAAGTAGGATGAGAGAAAAGAAATGCAAAAGGAACAAGCTTGTTAGGCTGATGTGGTTGTTAAGTGAAATATGATACAAATCTACTGTCCTCAGGAGATGGAACTGGGGGGAGACAGATAGGCGGGGTGGGGGTGGGGAACAGAAAAGGTTGCAGTTGCTGGAAATAAAACCTACAAAATCATAAATTCAAGTATTTCGGCAGAACCAGAGAGAAGGATGAATTTCAGAGCTTTTACGGATGGGAGAAGTGACACGAGTTGCTCTGAGGGCTTGGAAATGGTACAACTTGTGCAGTTGCCAAAGTTACGTAAGTTGCTAAGATCTTCTCAAGAGCCCTTAGACTTACTGCCAGAGAAGAACTTGCCGTAACAATTTGCATGTTATTCACTAACTCCTCCCTTTTCTGGGGGGAAAGTTATAGCACAGGCAGATCTCCTCTTAGCATGAGATCAAAATGGTGATAGACCAGGAGGAATAAACCGGCATGGAGCTCTGGATGAGACGCAGGAGGGCCCGTGGGCTGGTTCATAGCCCTAGGCAAGCTCCTGTGCTGTTTCTTCCCATTCCCTCTGGTAACCGGAGGAATGATGTGGGTGTTTCTTTTCTCTCCTCTTTCCTGCAGTCTTAAGCCTGCTTTTTAAAAGTGCCCTTGTAATTTTAAATAATTTTTTACTTTCCTGTCTTTGGCCACAGTTAATCTGTTATGGGATTTATCCCTTGATATTCTGAGTTGAGAATGAAATTCATGTTAGCAGAAGAGGCCGGGGCCATATGTCAGAACACACAAACACACAAAAACCGGTCTCTTTTTTTCAAATGGACCAAGCCGGCAATTTTTGTGGTGCATAAGCTTCAAAGGTTGACATGAATTTTTTAAAGACTTTAAAAATATTTTTATGTATTTCTGTTGGCTATTCCACTACAGGTACAAATTGCATTAATAAGTGTTAGTAATGAACCATCCACCAAAATACTTTGGGAGTTTCATTTTGGAGCAAAGTAGATCAAAATATGGAGATTGCTTCCCTTTTTAATGTTCATGAAACACCTTGAGATTCCTCCTCCTGAGACTTAAGGTTCCCTGTTTTCATTGCCAATGATTTAATTTGATTTTTCTTTTAAAGAAGTCTGCCCTATTGTACTACTGAATGCACTTTTTAATGAGATTTGGAATATAAATGGAGTTTTGCAGGCAAGACCTGGCAAAAAACAGTGTATACAGTACATTATGATCTCAACTGAGTACAAAGGATAATAAAATGGATATACAAGGATTACAGTCTTTTTTTTTTTTTAAGTACAAGCAACTCTGATCAAATCTCATTCTTAATCCAACACGGATTATCAGAGTTACCAGAATTATTTTCAAATCCTTTTTGTGAAACTACCTAGCATTCTTTACTCTCATATACTAGTTATTGTTGACCACTGTGACAAGTATATTACCGTAACTTCAAAGTGCTGTGGTAACTCAGCTGTTTACCTTCATGCTTAATTAATGTCCCACATGCTCTTGTGATGTGGCAGTCTCACAGGGCATCTGTGTAATAGTAACAGGGATAATGATGACTGTGATAACACTTTAGAAATGGACTTAACCAGAAATGTAAATATAATGGGCAAAGAATATAGGGAGCTATAGAATACTTCTTCCCTTGCACCCCTTATGTTTCTTCAGTAGCAGCACCCAACATAGACTACACGCTCCTGGTTACACGACATGATCCTGATGGAGTGGCTGCACCGTCTCCTCTGTCCCCAGTGCTTCATCCTGAAGAAGTACAACATGCTTTAAAAAATGAACAATACATGCTTACCCTTCAGCAAGCTCAACCAAGAGTCGATTTCAGTAAAGTAAACTTAAAGTATATCTAAACTAATGCAGTTGTTGTCAGCATCTTGTTGTGTCTTCATAATTTGTTCCATAATTAATCCGGGAATCATTCCCTTTTCCTGTGAACATACCGAAATCTTACTGAAGCCAGGAAAGTAACATTTGCATGTATTTCTTGCACAAGAGAAAGATGGAAGTTGGCTGTTGTTTGGGGTTTTTTAGCGGGTACTATATCCTTAGTATGTGCCAGTTCAATGTCTTAATGTTTCAATCTCTGCTCCATTTCAATTTTGGGATGCTTAAGGAAGAATTTGTGGAAGTGAAAGACCAAGGAAACTTACAAAAAAGTCTCAGGAGAGCAAGTCTGTGTTGTGAAAGCTGTCTGAGGAGAAGTTGAGGGTTAATCCTAAAACTATTTTTCTGCTTGTCTGATTGTCTTTTCATAACTAGATCCTGATAAGTTCACTTGATGCCCTATTTCTGTGTCTTGATGCCTGTCTGGCTTCCTCCCCCTTATTTTAAAGCACTTGGTTACAAAAGTCCTTGATGGTGTCTTGGCTCTGCTTAGTTATGGTCAGTTGAGATTTTACCATTGACTTCACTGGGCATCAAGTTAGGTGAAAAGAAGGTAAGTGTATTCAAACATCATCTTTCATGTGTCCAGGTCTGGGTACAAGAAAAGTAAATACCAAAATTTGGATGTAGGGTTGAGCATTCCAAAAATGGCTCGGCGCTCAAGGAATTGAAATTCGGTGGTAGCTTTGTATGCTTAGACTACTGACAATCACGGCATTATTGTTTAAATGCCTGAATATTATCTTATAAATTCAAGTGCTCAAGTTTGAAAATGACAACTTTTGGTCATTTTATCAGAGACTATATTTATTCAGATATTTGTACGCATCTACTCTTACAGTTTCTTCTGCTATGTTTGATACCTTTTAGTCACTGTGCTATGGAAATAAATAAGCAAATACTTCATATCGATAAATAATAATATAAACTAATCAGCAAAGATAAAAGGAACACCTCATGAAATAATTCATTAAAAATAAAATTCTCTTGCTCAGAAATCACTGACATTTTTTTTTCAGTCAAAGCATACACCTCAGATCTTACTTAAGGTGCACCTTCTGCAGTGTGTTGTTAAGCTGTTAACAACTCATTAAAACACAAATAGCATAAGACTGTAGAGTGATAACAATCTGTACATTCAGGTCCTTTAGAATCTTAGAATGATGAAAAAGGAAAAGTTATTTTTGAAAACTGTCAAATTTGAAGATTTAATATTTTTCAGCTGAGGTGGTATCAAAGGCATGAACTTACAGAAAATACAAAACTGTATAGCAAAATACAATCTATTACAGAGTCCTTAGAGCATCATCAAAACTGTAAGCTCATCTTTTCATCTGCTTCACAAAATGGAATTTCCTTATATTACTGAATGCTAAATTTTATTTTCCACAAAACCTAAAAATGTAGTAAGTGGCTTCTGATGATTTTTCAAATCCCAAGTACATCTAACTAGAGGTGATAGCTGGCACCACCGATGGTAGTAAGAGAGAAGAAACCCTTTTAAATATTCATCTCTGTGTTCTGATGAGGTTTAAAATTCTGTGCTGTACTTGTTTCATGTATTTTTTGCCTCAGTAAGTTATAGACTGAAGATGTATAGATGGTTAAGGATGGTTAAGGTTTGGAGCCTTTGTCAAAGAACCAAATCAAATGGCAATGATGTTTGAGGAGGTCTGTGAAGAGCATGTGCAGGAAGGGGAGAGGCTAATAGTGGATTATGATCAGACCAGAATTTTCAGTTTCTGCAGGAATTCTGCATGTACCTTCAATCAGTGTGATTTGCCAAGAAATTGTTGGAAGTTAGGACTGAGGTTCAACTCTGACAGGGTCTGGTTGGGTTTGTGAAGCTGTTGGAATAAGGCATAAAAGGTTTCTGTCAGTGATGGCTGTCCGCATGTGCAACCTCATCCCCAAAGTGCTGCTTTAAGTCATCTCAGCAGTTTCTTCTTTGTTTATTAACCTTTATTTTAAAGGAAAGAAGAAAAAACATGGTTCATAAGGTCTAAATTAATACAGTTAGTTAAGGTGATTGTGTTCATGTATGTAGCAGTTATATAACTCTTGGTATAATATTTCTTTTTCTTTCTTTTTTTACAGTTTGTGGCCCATCCAAACTGTCAGCAACAGCTACTGACTATCTGGTATGAAAATCTCTCAGGATTGCGGGAGCAGACCATAGCTATCAAGTGTCTGGTTGTGCTGGTTGTGGCGTTGGGCCTTCCATTTCTAGCCATTGGTTATTGGATTGCACCATGTAGCAGGGTACTGAATTTTATAAATTACCTATCTTGTACTATTCTGGGAGCTGGTTTTCGATTTCTGGCATTCAAAGCGCAATGTTGTACCTCTAATTCTGCTGCTTCCAAATTTTAACTAATTAATGATATTTTTAGTCATCTCTACTCTTGAGCCAAGAGATGCTATTTGTTTTATTTGCACTGTCAAGAGGGGACTGTAGTGATGAAGCATTAAAATAAATTGTTGTGAAGTTTAAAAAAAGGAAAAAAAACCCCCAGGCTTCTCCAAGAGCTCTTTTTTTTTTCCTTCTTCTTTTTTACATTTCCATAGATCTTGCTCACAATCTCTGCTACGTAATCATGTTTTTGTTAGTAACGTGGATTTTTTCAAAGTGAACACTCAGTTTCTCCATTAGGCCACCTCTGAAGGCATCCTAAGATCTGATGCTGTTCCCGTATAAACCACTAGCAGGACATCTGTTGACTTCACTGATGCAGAACTTAATCTTCAGTGAAATGTTTTTTATACTTGCCGTAGGAGGTCTGTTTACCAAGCGAACATAGAGCAGAAATGAACTTAAACGCAGTATTCCAACCATGTGGTAGGGTATATTTGTAAAAGAGAGTAATTGTGAACTCTTATTTCTTTATAATTATATGGGTGCTTCCAGCTTTCCTGATGATCTCTCAATGAAAATAACAGCAGTTTCTCTGAAACCCTAATAGTCTGTAGCATATGAATTTTCTGCAAATGAAGCATATTGACAGATCACTGGTAAATCAGAAAAAGCAAGATTTCTTTGTTACACTAACTTTAAAAAAAAAAATTAAGTAAATTTACTTCTGTGCTGAATGTGGTCTTTCAGTTTTATTTCCTTAAGAAGTGTACAGCAAAGAAAGGTGAGTTTCATTTGTTTATATTTTGCTTTTGTAGTTCACCTCAAAAAGGATAAGATTTTGCTCATCTCCTGCATATTTCAAAGGAACCTGATGTTTTCTGTGGGTTAAATATTTTTTTACTTTAAAGAGAAACCTGTACGAAAATAGTATAATTGTTACTCGCATTATTCTCTGAAATGTCAGTTGTCATGAATAATATCTGTGGTAAAGATAATTCCTTACTCGCAGCTCCAAATCATAGAAACATATTAATATATTTTTAGCTGGTGCCTATTATGGAAAAGTGACATTTGTCCTTGAGCTTTAATTCCCAGTACCAGAAACACCTGACATTTTTCCTAGTGCTCATGTCAAATAAAAGCACTGTACATTCAGATCAGTTGTTTGATACTGTAATTTCAAAATGCTTTCTAAAGGTCAGGAGCAGGAAGGGAACCTGAGATTGTTTGCACATATAGTAAATGCTATTTAGTGTGTGCTGGTCCGCTTAGTTCACAGAATCATGAATTCATGGTGGCTGACCCCACTTTCAGGAAAACCGTTCCTTGAAATAAGGAAACTACTTCCAGTTCCCCATCTGCTGAACTTTTTTTTTTTTTCTTCTTACATGATACTGCTGATAACAGAGCTCTTGACATAGGATTCTGGAATACTGCATAATATGGGTGATATATGTGATAGTTTATCGCATTAGAACCGTATATTAACATTAATCCGCCCTCTCAGCCTCGCCTCTGTGCCTGGGAAAATCATGGAACAGATCCTCCTAGAAGCTATGCTAAGGTACATCGAGGACAGGGAGGAGATTAGAGACAGCCAGCATGGCTTCACCAGGTGTGAATGAGAGCAGTTGAATTTGTTTGAAAATAGTAGTGTTTCCAGTCTTGTCCTTCTTACTCCATTGTGATGGAGCAGTAATTATTTTTAGTAGACACAGGTTATTTACTTGAGACTTTTTGCTCCGAACATACATTCTATGGATAGAATACAGTAGCCAGAGATGAGAAGATGAGTCTGTAGTTTTTCCTGGAGCTATTGTCACAGGCAAGCTAATAGTAGGCTCTTGTTGATAAGGAAAGCACTATTTTATTTTATTTTATTTTTCCATGAGCTTGCTTCCAGCTCCCCATTGGTATCTGTGGGCATTAGATTAACTCTTTCTGGTCACAAAGAATTTGTAATTCTTTGAAGTGTTTCCCCTCAAATATTGCCATCTAGAGTTTATGGAATAACATGAACACTCACTAACAGAACAAGATATTCCGTAAGGCTGCCTTTGAGATGCTTTTGTCTGAAATGGAGAAGTATCACAGTTCAGTGCACCTGGAAAAGTATCCTTTAAAAAATTAGATTTCAGACTGTAGTGGCTTCTGAGTACCCTTTTATGCTTCTGGAATGCCTGATGAGTTTGTTTCTTTGAGAAAACTGAGTGACTGCTTTCATTCTGCCTTTGCAGCTTGGAAGAATTCTTCGAAGCCCATTTATGAAATTTGTGGCACATGCAGCATCCTTCATTATTTTCCTAGGCCTGCTGGTGTTCAATGCTTCAGACAGATTTGAAGGTATAACAACGCTACCAAATGTCACTGTTACTGATTACCCTAAGCAGATCTTTAGAGTGAAGACTACCCAGTTCACCTGGACAGAAATGCTGATCATGGTGTGGGTACTTGGTAGGTATATCGTCCCTTCATCTTTTTGTCAACTGTTTTCCTGCAGATGTAAATTCTAAAAGAAATGAGGGATGCCCAAATCCCAAATCTTTACTCCAACAGCTATGTGGTGAAAATAAACCCTTAGGGCAGATAACTGGTGAGAACATCAGAGCACTTGGGGAAATCACAGTTTCTACCAGTGTCAAGGGGCTAATGAGTCAGTTCTCATTACTCAGGTGCTCTTTTTTACAAAACCTGATCAGCTATTTGAAACTCTCTATGGCAAAAAACTTTATCTTCTAGCATTTAATCCAAGTCGGGTGTTTTACGTAGCAAAATGTCAGTTAGCCACGTGATAATGTAGCATTCTCAGCTTGTACAGGCTGCGGAAGGGAAAGGAAGCATTACTGTGGCTGCTACGTGAAGGTGCCTTTTGAATCACCTGAATCTCCTGGTCTAAACACTGCTTTATCTTAAACTGTATTAGGGTAGGGAGATGCTTATCCCTTGTGTGCTGCCTTTTGGTAGTCCCAGCATATACTCATCAGTATATAGGAAACAGGAAAAAAAGTTATGAAATTGTGGGTTTTTAGTTTTGGGTTTCTTTTTCCCCTAAGAAAATTTTTTGAAGATGTCCTGATTCCCAACAACTACATTTCTAGCTTATGATGAGGCTGTGATCTGGATTAATTCCACATAAATAAATTTCTGAGTAGAAGCTTGAGTAAGAAAACTGAATTACGCATAGCCAAATTCCACTTTCTATGCCGAGAAGCATCTTACTCTGTAAAGTGGAGAACAAGTAGTGTAATTGTGCCATTTATATTTGGTCATCTGTGTCGCTGAGTAGTTGTGCTCCCCTGTTAAACCTTTCTGACTCAGAAGTGTTTTATGAATGTAAATATTAAGGAAAAGAGAGGAGTCGTTATTCCACACTTAACATTTTTCCTTCTTTAGAAGCTGTGTTGTTAGGCCGTAACACTTTCACTGCAAAGTTGTGGCTCTACGCTGCCCTATGCAGAGATGTCTGAGTGTCTGAACTTTATCTCTGCATATCAGTTAATGCCTTGCTGCTTGATCAACGCTGTTGAAACCAAGAGAGCCCTACTCAAGGTGTACGGTGACTCTGTGACACTGCAAATAAGTGAATTTTTGCTCCGCTGGGACCACCTGGTTTCATGAAATGGGAGAATAAAAAGAGTTTGGCCAACATTTTTTCATTTCTTCTTGCAGGTATGATGTGGTCAGAGTGCAAAGAGCTGTGGCTGGAAGGACCCAGGGAATATATCTTGCAGTTATGGAATGTTTTGGATTTTGGGATGCTGTCCATTTTCATCGCTGCTTTCACAGCGAGGCTTTTGGCGTTCTTGCAGGCCACAAAAGCACAACAATATGTGGACAACTACATTGAGGAGAATGACCTCTCTGAGGTCACACTTCCTCCAGAAATAGAATATTTTACTTACGGTGAGTTTTAACTTTTCTGCAACACAGATCTGAACATAGAAAAACTGGTAGCTAGCATTTCAAAGCCTTAGCATTAGCTAGCATTTCAAAGCCTTAGAATGAATATTTGCATGTGTTTGTGTTCATAGCATTGTCTAACACTTCTGCCTCGATATTTTTATTTCTATGCTATTTAAAGAATAGTTGTTATGACAGTAATTTGACAAATAAGTTTGCCAATATATTAAAACCAAACAATAGGCATGAGGACAAAATTAGTTCAAACTTAGCTGTCCATAATTGTATTGTAACTGTTTATCTTAGAGCTAAATTTGACCCTCTTGATTTTAAACATTTGCAAGCTATATTTTATTCTTGGCACAGCGCACAACAGATAAAATTTTGATGTGAATTTTTTTTTGTTTGGTGCAGTTGTTTGATACAGTTATTCATATTCCTAAAGACCTATCAGCGCATTTCCTGCTGAACGAGGGATGCTGGCTCAGTAAAGATCTACTCAAATAAAATAAAAGTACTAAATAGTTATTGCAGTGCAGAAATTGTAATTAAAGGTGTGATGAATCTCTATTTGCAACACCAAGAAAGGCTGTATTTGCTGCTGACGGTGTATTTTAGCATATGTTTTAGGAACTTCAATATATTATAATAGCAGACTTGGTTTTGTTATTTACATTAATTGCTATATAATCAATCTAAATGCGTACGTCTAGAAACGTGGTATTTTGATATGAAGCACATTTTAATTCAGTGTTATTTTGTGAAGATGGTGCGTTAATTCATGTAATAAACAGTTTCTGAATTTATATATAACTCAATTGTTTCTGTGCATGTTGTGTTTGAAAACCACGATCCTACTTCCGTTGAGGTAAATGGCAAAAATCTTCATGACTTCAATGGGAACTAGGTTATATCCTGAACTTGTTACAGTGGCAAAACCTTAGTGTAATTAACAAATGAAATTGTTCATCAACCAACACCGTAAACTTCCCATCAATAAAACACAAAATACGAATAGATTTCTGGCTTTAGGATAATGATTATTAAGAAAGCAAATAATACAGTTGAGTTAAGAAAAGCAATGAGGATTTATTTATTGCTATATAGTTCAGGTTAAAATGCAAACTGTAGAAGAAGATGTCATGTTTCTTCAACTGCAGTTTTTCTTCTAGCAAAAAGTAATGTAACTTACATTCATTACTTGTGACTTAAAGGAAATAGGAATAGACTCTTCAGGTAATTTGTCTCAACTAAATTGAGACATGTTGGTGGAAAAATTCTATCAAGACTTAAACGTTGTGATAAATGAGTAACTCCTTATATTTACCCCTGTATTTCTTATCTTCCAGCTAGAGATAAATGGCTCCCATCTGATCCTCAGATAATATCTGAAGGCCTCTATGCAATTGCTGTTGTTCTCAGCTTTTCTCGGATTGCATATATCCTGCCTGCAAATGAGAGTTTTGGGCCCTTGCAGATCTCGCTTGGAAGGACCGTTAAGGACATCTTCAAGTTTATGGTCCTTTTTATTATGGTATTTCTTGCATTTATGATTGGAATGTTCATACTGTATTCCTACTACCTTGGAGCTAAACTAAACCCAGCCTTTACAACGTAAGTATGAAGTTAAGTAAAAAGCTAATATGAAAATTTTAGTTTTTCACAGAGGTATCAAAGTCTGTGAGATACTGTATCCTGTCTCCTAGCATTAAAACTGAAGACAGTTGAAGCTGGTGAGAAATCAGGTATCTCAGAACCTGAGAAAGCCGAATACAAAAGACCAATTGACCTAATGGAAGTGTTAATCAGGAGCTCTTGGAAGGAGTGCTGCAGTTTCCTTCCCATCAGCCCCAGTTTTAGGTTTATTAGGACAGGGAAGGTCTGCCCCCTGCAGAGTTTGACTGGAAAATAATGAGACGAGGATATCCTTCATCTCAAAACCTTGAAATATTAGACTTTTCTAACTCCTGGACTGTTGTTTTGCATGTATTGTTACAATTACATTCTCTGTGATGGAGCACTATGGAGAGATGGAACATACTGTGAAAAACATTCTCTTGCATGTTTGTTGTATTGATCAGTGCTCTACAAACCTGGTTCACAGACAAATCACTTGAGATTGTTTATCACTTACTGTTAGCACAACTTATTTGTATAGTTAGTAATAATGCCTGCCTTTTTTTTTTTCCCTACAGAGTGGAAGAAAGTTTCAAGACCTTATTTTGGTCAATATTTGGCTTGTCTGAAGTAACTTCTGTTGTCCTCAAATATGATCATAAGTTCATAGAGAACATTGGTTACGTTCTTTATGGCATATACAATGTAACGATGGTGGTAGTTCTGCTCAACATGCTGATTGCGATGATCAACAGCTCATATCAAGAAATTGAGGTGGGCTCTGTTCTCAAGTTGTTCTCTTTTTCTCTGTTGAAAAAGAGCAGAATTATTAGGAATTATTTCGAGTGCATCTTGATATGCAAAAGTACAGTGAAGAGATTACCTCAGTAAAGGAGATCACAAAAAATACCATGTTCAGTAGGACTGACTTTATTTAAAAAGCCAGCTATGCTGCAGAACCTTACAGGATCTGAACAAGTAGTTCGCCATGTGCCACGTATACATATCTAAGGAGATCTCATCCATCCAGAAATCTTAAAATCTAAAATAATATTCAAATGAAAACTGCTGTAAAGTAGAAAACAAAGTTGCTGGCTGTAACGTGTTAGACATGAGTGGCTCATTCCCAGTTTCCTGAGGTTGCTTATGCGTGTTTCCATAATGTAATGCACTTCAGTCATTCAGCAGGAGAAAACTAGTTATAATAAAGAAACTTTTCACCTTTGGAGTAAACCAAGTCCAGCCTTGCAATATTTCAGTACGAATGCATTAGGACAAAGTCTGTTTGTCAGTTTTTAACAGAATTTCTTCATGAAAACAAAGTTTCTATTTTCTGTATTCCCTTATAAATCAGAGTTCTTTTTCATGGTTATGTAAAAGGCTGTGAGTACTACTGTTTTAAACCATGTCTGCCTTGAAGCTAATAGTTCGTCACTTATGCGAGTACCAAATTCATGTGACCACTTTAATGAGAAAAACAAGACTGTACAAAACCCAAAAAAGTTCCACTCTAAATAGCAAGGAGTTTATATGTTGGCTTTCACTCAGTGCAAAAATAAGACTTGTTTAAATGGTTTGCATGCTTTAACTAAGTATTGTCAAAGAGATGTTGCCATAAAAAGACAACTGAAATTTAGTTAAAATAGACTTGATAAAGTGATTGCATTTTTGCAGAACTATTGCGAGTCATACTAGCAAGCAAATAACATTTCAGTTAAAAGCGGAAAGGGTCAGTATTTAAAAGAAGCTTCATTTGGAAGAAGTTTTGCATTTCATGAAAGCAAAGCACATACCTGTTTTTATATCTTGACACAGGATGACAGTGATGTAGAGTGGAAGTTCGCTCGTTCTAAACTTTGGTTATCATATTTTGATGATGGAAAAACGTTACCTCCACCATTCAGTCTTGTACCAAGCCCCAAATCCTTTTTCTACTTCATCATGAGGATCATTAACTTCTCTAAGTGCAGGAGGAGACGGCTGCAGAAGGATATTGAAATGGGAATGGGCAATTCTAAATCTAGGGTAGGTACTGAAATCTTTTCATTGCAGTGAAGAATTGTGTGTCCATTCTGCTTTTCTTTAAGTTTTAGGGTATAGTCTGTACTTCTGATGGTAGTTTGGTAATTAGTCAAGCATTTTTTGATAGATCTGTATTTCAGACTGTCTAAACATACTACATAAAACCAAAAAATAGCTATAAATGTTCCCAGGATAACAAGGCCCAGTGACTGGAAAAACACAATTAAAACAAAAATAACTGAGTATTCAAGGATGCAAATAATTCCCACAAGGAATGACCTAAATATTGAATGAAGATGCTTTCAGCCTCCTCCTTTAGGAAGATTTTTTTAGTTCAGGGTTAAAAAAAAAGGGGGGGGTGGGTGGTGAGAAGAAAAAACTTTTCCTTTCATGGAAGACAGGAAAAGGTTAAAGTGTGGTCAGTATGATATTCACTTCCTACTGTCAAAGTCAATGTTCTCAACAGAAGACAACAGGAAAGAGGCGGGATTGGTAATAATAAATAATCTTCAGCAGTCCCGTTGACATTCTAAGCTTGGGTATCTCAATGTTCTTTACAAATATTAATGGAATGCAGTGTCACAACACCCTTGTGAGAATTGGATAACAATATAGGCTCAGGCTGACTTCACTTTGCTCCCGTACCCCACCAGAGAGGTCAGCTATAATTGCTTCAGTGACTTTTAATCAGCCACGTAGAAAATTAATGATGGATGCAAATTAGGGGGTTGAAGGTGTTTTTTTCATGTGTGTTTTTTTACTTCACCCTCACCAGTGTATCTGAGAGAAGAATTGGGTCCCTGATTTGGTATTAACAAACCTTCTGCATTGGTCACAAAGCCATCTTATCATAGGTAGTTTTTTTCCCTTCAGTTTCTAGCCCACTGCTGCGAAACACTTAAATTATTTGGGACCTGTTGGCTTTGTGATCCTTGAATAATTGAACAGTGACCATTTTTCTAAATGTATTACTATTCCTGAAAATGGTGCTTTGGAAGAACACTTCAAACTAAGCAGAAATGGTTTTGAGCATGTGTTTGTGGTTAAACCTATGGTGAAGAGTGCAGATCCTCAACAGCTCTTGGTTAAAGCCAGTTTAGAGAGTCTCTCCTTGCTGTAGCCACTCATCCCTGCCTCCAAGTTGTCTTTCATTATTTCCTTAGCTGTGCAAGCACGTTTGCTTTGAAGTCATGCTGTGAACAGGGTAGCTAAAATTTTAAGTGTTTAAAAAATACCACACAAACAAATCAACAAATAAGTCAAGGTAATCTCAAGTTTTTTTTTAAATAATATTCTTATACAGTGACTATGGAGACATCCCCAAGATGTCTCCAAGAAAAAAAAAGAAAAGAGCTGACTTCAAACTGCAAATTTTATAATATATTTTAATTTTGTCTTATTTCTTCGTAGTTAAACCTTTTCACTCAGTCGAACTCCAGAGTTTTTGAATCGCACAGTTTTAACAGCATTCTCAATCAGCCAACACGCTATCAGGTAAGTACCTACAGCGGTCACTGTTTTGAGTAATAGAACTGTGTGAAGGTACTAGCAGAATTTTGTGTTTTCAGTACATTTTGCTTTCACCAGATAAAAAGAACCTCCTGTAGAAATCAAACTGCAGGGTGCTACTGAAAAAAAGATAGTTATTGTTCAAACCCTGTTGTTTAAAGCATTAAAAAACTATCGAATACAAAACTTAGATTTTTCCTTTGGTGTCCCAGTTTGGAAAGTGTGAGAAGCAAACATCTGAAACTGATTTTTGGGGAAAGGATGTGAAAGCACTGAACTGACTAGTTTAGCTTTACTTTCCCTTCCTCTCTTCTCATGATCTGAGAGGTGACATTCAACGTTCCTACAGATGGGAATGCTCCTCCCTGATAGCAGGAGTCTGTCAGATAGTACCTTCCTGTCGTCTTTCCAGCTCAGAAATAAAAAAGTAAATAGGAGCTCTTGTTCCCCTAGTGAAAATGTTGAAGGTATTTAATCCACCTGTGCAAATTCTTTTAAGACGAGCTACATTAGATTAGGTATGTACAAGTATATTAGTACATACGAGGAACCCTGGCAGTTATGCTATAAAAATACATATATAATCTTAATGAATCCTTTACTGCTGACATTGCACTGTCATACTGTAAAAATCTCAACTTTCCGTTTGAAAGGTAAATATTTATCTCTTGCTATTACGCATCCTTTCACATGTGAACTGAGTTTAAGAAAAAGGGTAGACCCGTTCTGAAGCTACTTAAAGCCTATATTAGGTGGGTTTAGACGTATTTTTCCTGTTGTCCTGTTCCCTACAAAAAGCTGTGCTCTGTAAATAGGAGGTAATTGGGTGAGAAAGGTGCTTTATTGCAATGAGGAATCTCAGCATAGCACCAAAAGAGCCCATCCGAGGCAACTGCTTGATCTAGGGCTGTTCATTCTCTTACTTACATGGATGTGAGGGAGATAGTTAAGAGAGAAAAGTGAATAGTGTTTAAACATATATGCTCACCTGATCATGTAACTGTTTTAATCTGGCAGCAAATAATGAAAAGACTGATAAAACGTTATGTTCTGAAAGCACAAGTGGACAAAGAAAACGATGAAGTAAATGAAGGTAAGAAAGAGACTGCATTTGCAATGTTCAGAGGCAATTTTTGTCACATTGTATTAGGAATCTGTATTTCAGTGGTGCATGAAGGTTTCAGGTAAAAAGAGGGTTTATTTCTGCTTCAAATGCACTGAACTCAACTAGATAGTAATGAAAATATACCTGTGACAACAAAAATGGACAAGTAGGGCCAAAGAAGTAGAACTGAGAAATATTATGGGCCGCATTTTGCAGGTGGAAAGTAAGAGCACAGCCCTGAGACACAGTTAGAGAGGAAATTTGTGAGGAAGCCACTAATAGTATTCACACTTCAGAGCCCTACTCAGAGCTTTTCTCGTTCGTTCAGTTGAACACACAATTCATCCCTTTACATTGTGAACAACTTTGTATGACCTTCCTTCATAAAGCTGTGCAGAATATTCATCCGTCAAGTTGCACATCACGAAACAAAGCTGCACAGAGTTAGCTGCGTGGTGAGAAAATTGACAACTGTAGCCACTATCTCAGTGTGTGACCGGAGATCTTTTGAGAGATGATGGATCTGAGCTTGGTGTCTGGTGCCGGTGCAAAACTTCCTGGTACCAGTGAGGTGTGTGTGCTCCAGGCACATATCCCATCCCCGTTGGGATGAGACTAAGACGAGTGCTGTCCTCCTTCCTCCAGCCTTCCAGGGATGAAACGCAGGCCAACAGGCCGAAAAAAAAGAACCTCTTGAGCTCTGGGCAGGTCTCCAAAGAAAATAATAGGGGTGTGTGCAACAGGGGGCATATTCACTCTGCACTCTAGCTAAAAGATTATCAGGCAATAGATTGATGTCCCTTCCAGGGCCAGCTCTGCTCTTGGAAATGTCACACCCCAGCAATGGTTTTGTTCTTATAGGCTGGAGGTTATAACCATCACAGTTCAGCCAGTAAGAAATCTGTGTAATCTCCACCAGAAAACCATAGGTGTTTAGCATAAGTCTGTGCTGGTTTAGTTGGTTTTGGCGCACTGGGAACCCTTACCCAAGCCATTCTGCTGGCAGCCTCGTGCTCTCCAGCCAGTGTGCAGGGGTCAACAGCCTGGGATCAGAAGAGCTTTTACTGGCGTGGAAGCATCAGGCGTTATGCTGGATATAGGATGTGAGGGGCCTGAACAGGCTGCTCTCACAGCAAAGGCAGCACAGCTTTTATTTTGCTTGTTAGTTACTTTCTGCTGACCTGTAACTCCCTGGGAGAAGCAGGGAGCGGAAAAGAAGATAGGAATTAAATCCCACTCTGTGCCTTCAAAAGGTGGCATTGTGCATTTACTGTTATCCCAACTCTTCCCCATCCTGTGTGGCTGTACAGAGCTGAGCTTGTGAGTGGCAAAAGCAGAGAAGTTCCCCAAAGTGTTTTTCTCTGTGTGCCCCTCTCTTGAATCCCCGCTGCTTTCCTCCTGTTCCTGCGCCGTGGTGGAAATCATCTGCCTAGAGATGGGTAAAAAGACTGTTCTCTCACCGGCAGCGCCAGGGGCATACAAGTCTTTCCAGGTCCCTGATGCCTGGGTAGTGTTGGCACACGTGTCTTTAGATAAGCATAACGAGGCAGAAGAACCACGGTTCATGGACATGACGGTTCTTTCTCTATCGCCAATTTTCCTAAAATCCACTTAGAGCAAGTCAGCTAATCCCCGAACCTCAGTCTTCAGCTGCGTAGGAAAGGTGTAGAGCTCTTTGGGTCAACACCCCTCACATCGGTACCCCAAATATAGATCCAGCCTTTGAAGGATATGATTTTTGAAGCCTGCTGTATTCTAAATAGAAAACTTGCGCATTTTTATATACTGCAGCTATTTTAAACCCAAGTCTAGGGATTTTTCCCTGTTTTGCATCACTAGAGAATTCAGGTAGTCTTTTGGAGTCTTTATTTCAGAGGTGACAAATAATTTCCTGCGGTGGCTACTGTGTACAGATTTGCATACCTCACACTTGCTGGGAGAACAGTATTTGAATATTTTAAAAAGCTTCTGCTCTTGAACTGAATACCCTATAATGGAAAAAATGCTGTTGCTCGTTACGAGCCTGACCTTGACAGTAATTTTCATTTAAATGTGTGTTTTGTGTTTGTGTCAAATTCTAACGTAATTTTCAATTGGTTGACTTTTTCTAATTCAAAGGATAATGGTAAGGAAGAGGAGAGAGACTCAGAAGCTGTGAGTTTCACTGCCAGCTCTGCCACACTTTTCCTGTGTGTGACCTTGGCACAGCCCTTCAGAAAAAAATATCTCTTTGCCTTTTCTCTCTAAAAAGGGGTTACTAATATTTACCAGCTGTTCAGCAGTGTTGCCGTGATTAATTCATTAACCTATGTAAAAATGCTTTTTCAATCTTTGATATTCTGTATACACGTGGAGCACAACGTTAAGAGTCCGGTGGACTGTGAAAATACCTTTGGCGCTATTTAAGGGTGGAGAAACACTCAGTTTTATTGGGAGTAAGGCCTCCTGCCCCACCTCTGCACCTGCTCTCGTGAACATTTTGAGATAATAATCTGAAATACGCACTGATGTGACTTAACAGAATCGAATGAATCTCCATCTTTACTAACATGTTTCTTTCAATGATCGATGCAGGTGAATTAAAGGAAATCAAACAGGATATCTCCAGTCTTCGCTACGAACTTCTGGAGGATAAATCCCAAGCAACAGAAGAGTTGGCGATTTTAATACATAAACTCAGTGAGAAACTAAATCCTAACATGTTGAGATGTGAATGATTCAACAAAAGAACCGTGGCTTTGACTACAGCACAACTATTTATTGGCAATAATATTTCAGTATCTTATACTTGAAAAATGTATTGTAGACTTTTAGCACTGAATAACTTTATGTACAGCTTCTCTGGAATTTAGTCTTAGGAAATTTTATTAACTCGCCACAGAAAGATCGCTCTCTTCGTTTAAATTGTCTAAAAGCAAGAACTCTCTTTTTTGTTTGTTTGGTTTTTTGTTTGGTTTGGGGTTTTTTTGGTTTTTTTGTGCATTTATGCATTAAAAAGGTATAATGGTATCGATTACTGATATTTTAACAGGTTTCTGAATACGTATTGAGAATTCTTTGCACTAAATTTGCAAGAAGGCATTAAAATAACAGTCACGGAGCGTAGTGCTGTGTCCCTTGCAGCAGCTGGGTACGAGTAGGATTGCTCACGGTACAATAAATGGAGGTCAGTGGAGGTTGGCGTGAACTCGTTGTTCTTAATTAGCGCTGCTAGGGACGCCTCTTAAGCTGAGAACTCACGGTATGGTTACAAGGAGTTAATGAAAATCAGGTAAGTGTGAAGGTAATGGTAGTAGCGGTGTTTAACACGTATGTATATACACGAACCCACAACTCCCCTTGCTTAATTCTCCTTATTTACCTTTTTTTTTTTAAAAAAAAAAAAAGCAGCTGTGACCTTGGTCCAGAGCTACTCCTTACGTGCTAGAAACATGGGGGTTTTTAACACCCGGCCTCCCTGCAGGGCTGGTATTTCGTTACATCATTCTCAATGACGCCGCCGACGCTGCGTTGTTAATAAAATAAAATAAAATTAAATATTCCCACTGTGCCCGCCCTCCCGCTGCTGTGGCACCAGGCCCCGCCTTCCTCGCCCCTGGCCAATGGCGGCGCGCCCATCGCCGCTGGGCCCGC
Source organism: Rhinoptilus africanus (assembly GCA_013400135.1). Classification (NCBI taxonomy): domain Eukaryota; kingdom Metazoa; phylum Chordata; class Aves; order Charadriiformes; family Glareolidae; genus Rhinoptilus; species Rhinoptilus africanus. Next base: position 11,357 of record VXBO01002199.1, on the reverse strand, counting down.
CCCCTCGCCTCAGCCCTAGCCAATGGGAAGGTGCCCGGCGGCCATGTCGGTTGCTACGGTAACGGGAGCGGCGGGGCCCGGGCGGGATCCGCTGCCGCGGCGCCATGGAGCTCAGCCTGGCCCGCGTCGACTACCTGCAGGTGGGACCGGGGACCAGCGGGGCGAGAAGCCCGAAGGAGGGTCCCGGTGCTCGGGGCGGCGTGGGCTGGGCTGGGAAGCGCCTCCCGGTGGGGTCGGGGCCGGGCAGGCCTCCCGCCAGAGCCGCCTCAGGCGGGCCGGGACACCCCTCCCCGGGCCCACCGGCGGGCCCGGTTATAACCGTGGTGTCTTCCGACAGGTGGGAGTGACGGCTCAGAAGACGATGAGGCTCCTTCCCGCCTCGGGGAAAAAGGCCACGCAGAAGGTAGGGGCTGTGGGCACCGCGGAGCCCTTCCGGCCGGGCCCCGGCCCCCCTCCCCTTGTCAGCCCGCTCCTGGGGCTCTTTGGGTAGTGCCTCGCTGGGAAAAGGCTTTGGAAAAAAAACACTGGAACGTTTTGGGAAACTTGCTAAAAAACAGGCGGGGAGGGGAGGGAAGTCTGTATTTAGAAAACTTCTAGGACCACAAAGGAATTGTCAAAACTTCAGGCGTCGCTGAAAACTGCAAGGAAGTTCTTGCATGTTTATCTATTTCTGTTTCGCAAACACTTAGGAAAAGTTTCCTCTTCAATCTTCCTTAACACAGCTTTAAACTAAGGAAATTTAATTAGGAAAATGCAATAGAAATAACAGTTATTTTAATAACAAATTCTCTATACGAAAATATAACTATTCCCAAATACGCATTTGTGGAGTGTTCCACCTGATGGTTACTGGCATTTACAAGTAGAAGCACAAAAAGGACTGTAGGTGGTATCACTGAAATTACTGTTCTTAGGCTTTACTGTCCCATCTATAGCAGTTTATCTAGCTTTTCTACATGCACTATGTAAATTAAGTACTGTAGAACTTAAAATACTGAAATAGAGGAAAATATGAGCAATATAGGAAAAGCATTATTTTAAAAGTATGTGTGTAATAAAAAATAACGACATATTTTACTTTTGAAGGTGGTGGTTGGAGATCAGGATGGGGTCGTTACATGTTTTGGCATGAAAAAAGGGGAAGCTGTGGTAAGTGGAAATGTTCCAAGGGGAAGCTGTGGTAAGTGGAAATGTTCCATTTTAAAACTCTATTTTTAAAATACTCTTCCTAAGGAACTTTGAAAGCCCCTGTTTTTATTGACATGGGAAATAAAATGGCTGTGGAAGGTGTCAAGGTAGAGCTGCGGACTGATACCTAGCTGTGATGAGGGAATGCTGATTTCATGCCTGCACAAGCACATGGGCCTCCACACTTGTAGAGTCAGGCACTAGTGTGTGTCATCACAAAAAAAGGCAGTTTAACACCTTTTCCTCTGCAGTTCGGTTGAGTTTAAGCCTGTACATGTACTCAGTTACTGTGACTGGACAAAAACCTGCAGTGATTCACTAAGTCAGTCACCTTAGGGGATTTTGACAAACTGATTGCTTTTTATGAGCCTAGACTTATGCCCAGCTTAATAAAACTTTACCATTTCTTTTCTTTTTTTTTTTTTTTTCTTCCTTGGGGAAGTTCGTAGCCAGCTTAGAAGGACTCTTTAGCAATCTAAAGAAATCTATGTAGTCTTTTGGAATAAGAATGCAACATGTAAGAGAGAGCGAGGGAACGTGTGTGTATGTTGTTTTAAAAAAAACACCACAAACAAACAAAAAACTTAAGAGCTACCATCAGTGCTGAAGTTTTTCTATGGATGAATAACAATAAAGTCTTAATTTAATGTATTTTACATGTATATTTACTGACTTATCAAATGCTTGATTGCTTTGTGATTCTGAAATGTATAGATTATATTTGTCTGCATATAATCTATAGTATCCTTAGTTTTGCCAGAAATTGTAAAGCGAATTTATTATCCTTTACGTTAAAAGATTACCATAAATATGCTATTGTGATGATGAAGATTGCTTTTCTGTTTACAGCCAGTGTTCAAGACGCTGCCAGGCCAAAAGATTTCGAGACTGGAGTTGGGAGGAGCTCTTAATACACCACAAGAGAAAATTTTTGTGGCAACAGGATCAGAAGTTAGAGGTTTCACAAAAAGAGGGAAGCAGTTTCTTTCATTTGAAACTAACCTCACTGAAAGCATCAAAGCTATGTACGAATGATATTTTGTATTTTTTCATAGCCATAGCAGATTATTGGTTTATGATTTTATGAAATAAGCCTTTATTATATCGTGTGCCTGTGGGTAACGCAAAGCGCCAGTCCGGCGTTATCTTGTGCCTTGACATGTGGGAAGGAACTTGGGAAATCATGATGAAGTGTAGAAAGTGTAGGGGGCTTGGTAAGGGTCTAGGGGCACTCTTGTCAGTGCAAATGCAGGTGAGCGAAGCTGAGGTTATTCCATAGTGTGCAGTGTATGTATACCCGAACGGTAGCAGAACAGGAACACATTTTTTATTTTTCTTTTGGATCGTGATGTAAGATGCTGCCATATCAACTGGCTTAGGAAGATTTAATATCATGAAGTTATATTAATGACATGTCTATAAAGATATTCGTAGGATTTACTGAAGACAAATAGGAAATTTGAGGGTTGTAGAAATCATACCATTTTAGTATTTGTAAGTATTTTTTAATAGCTGGACCAGCTTATGGGGCCCACTGATGCCTTGAATCTGCGAGCAGCAGTGCATACGTCCAGTAGGGCTAAAAGACTATCACTGCAACTCTACTGGGAAAATGCTACAGGAGGTGTTTTCTTTTTCTCAGGCATATTTCAGGAGCAGATCTCTTTCTTTGTGCAAGCTATATCTATAACCATTACTGCGACTGCAAAGACCAGCACTACTACCTATCGGGAGACAAAATCAGTGATGTTCTCTGCCTTCCTGTGGATAAAGTGAATTGCATTACACCGGTACTTGCGTGTCAGGATAGAGTCCTCAGAGTTTTACAGGTTAAAATTCTTGTTTGTTTGTTTTATGTATTGATGCCGTGGAATTGGAGTAATTCTTAAGGGAATCAGCATATTAGCGTGGTTTAAACACCAACAGGATAAGCATATTGTATCTTACTTGGCAGTGTTACTGTCTATGATGCTGATATGTTACTTTTTTTTAAAAGGAAAATCACAATTGTAAACTTGCTAAACGAGGATTAATAAAGCCACTATAAATAGGCTTTGGAATTCATAGGTGGAAGTAGGTAACAGATTGGTCCATTCTCACTAAAAATGCTCGCATAAGGGAATTAAATGTGTAAGTCTCTATCAGTTTGGAAATTCTTGCTCTCACAAAGTACTGTTGCGAGAACAGCTGATTGATGTTAAATGGTTTAACAAATTTATTTGCCAGACAAATTTGCAGATTATTTGAAATAATTATTACTTTATTAATATATTAATAAAATATAATAATATACTTTGATATTATTAAAATATAAATAAAGTGTTAACATATAATTTTATTAAGAACAATACATTTCATGTCCTATATTTTATTTATATAAACTTCACTCTGTTTTGGCTTAGAAATGGTTCTCCCATAGGTATTGGGAGCTTGCACAAATGAAGTGTATCTATTACTATAATAATAATTTTGTCCTTATGCTTGTGGGGGTTTTTTTTATGATTGTTGTGGTTTTGGTTTTTTTTAGTTTGGTTGGTGTAGTTTTGTTGGGGGTGGGGGTTGGTTTTTGTTTGGTTTGGTGGCTTTTTTTTTTTAAAAAAAACTCTTTCGAGATAGTTCTCTTTGTCTTTAGGGATCAGATTTATTGTATGAAGCTGAAGTTCCTGGACCACCTACTGTTCTTGCTCTAAACAATGGAAATGGGGGTAACAAGATTTTGAATGTACACTTAATAATGTTACTATACTATATTTTTAACAATTTATTGCTTGTATTTGTTAATCACATTTTGCCATGATTTTTAAGCTGTTAAAAATGCAGCAGAAAGCTGGCTATGTGAAGTCATTTCTTACACACAAATATGACTTACACACATATGACTGGTTTAGACAATTGTAAATTCCATTGCATTTAATTCAAAGCTTCTTAGAAGAACAGTGAGATATAAGGTGGTCTCATTGTGTACAGAGGCACTGGACTTTTGGGGGCCTTTTCAAAGTTCTGGGTTTGGGTTTCTCTTGCACGTGCATTTACCTAACTACAATCGTTAGTTGCATCCGTCCATGGATGGATGAGAATATTGACTAGAGGGCACCTAAACAAAACTGTGGAAGGATCAAGCTTAAAATAGTTTGATCGTTCTCCTTGCTAATCTTTCTAACCTAATAGAAATCGCCTTAGTGTGTTAATCTGGTGCTTAATTTAGTTTCCGCTAGATTGTGTGACAACGACACTCAGAACTGCTTTTCCAAAAGAGCTCTTACTTGCTTCAGTCTCAGCACAACGTTCACTATTGGATGCGTGTTCTGAATGAATCTCTTTGTTGTAAAGGCAATTTAATAGTCTGTCTTTGTGAAATTTCAAGTCTTGGGTTATGAATGGTTTGTAGGCAGAACTGCAGTGCAGGGGGGGCCATTCATACACAGAAGCCTGTTAACCATGAAGGAATTATCAGAACAGGTGCAGTTTTCCTGTATTTGTTTTTGTTTTTAAAGCCTGACAGTTCTGTCACACAATGCTGATGGTTAGTATTTTCTTTTTCCCTTGGGCTGCGGAGCGTAATTACACAATGCTCTCAGGTTTTTTTTAGATTGGAGCAGTTGATTTTAGTGATTCTAAATACAGTTTATGTGTTTAGGTGATTCTGGAGAAGAAATCGTGTATGGAACTTCTGATGGTAGATTGGGTCTTATCCAGATTACTGGTTCTAAGCCTATACCTAAGTGGGAAATTGGAAATGAAAAAAAGAGAGGAGGTATGTGTCTGTCTCTCGCTCGTTAGCTTTCCAGTATATAGGAGGCTTTATTATGAGTATAATAATCAGGAAATCTTGTTCACAGATACTTTGGAGGCATTATGTTAGTATGCAATATTAATATGAGTAAGCTCTTTTTCACTCCCTTGATTTTCTCATAAATAAATCTTATTGATTCATCTTGCTTTGGGTTTTCTGTTCATAGATAAATACTTTTTTAAATACAGAATACTTTTTTAAAAATTATTTTTTTAAAAAAAGGCATTAAAAAGTCTCTTTAAAGTGGTGTTTGTAAAACAGTGTTAATTCATATATGATTATTTAAGGCTTTTATCCTTTTGGTGGCTAAGTGCAAATATAACTGCCAGATTTTTCAGATGTTCAGTGGTCTTAAAGTTTCTTCACAGGAAAGGTTAGCATCTGCCCTGCAAGACTTCTTTATTTTTCTTTTTTTTTAAAAAAGCCACTGTAAGGGGGTTTGTCTGAAGGTGGAATAAGTCTTTCATTAAAGCTCCACAATGAGACTTAACTGATCAAAGACTAGTACGACACTTTCCCTGTTTTAGCTATTATTCTATATATCATTCTGTATTCTAATAGATGCTGCAATTAGCCCATACTCTTTTGTAAAGAAGACCAGGAGTAGAAATCTTATCTATAAAAATTTAGTTATCTCATAAAAGCTATCGCTGAATTATTGTGTTAAAATGCCTCCTAGTATGTCCTGACTCTTAATGTAAAATATGAAGGAGTCATAAAAGTTAAATTCCATCTCTGTTTTCATTTTAATTCTTGTACAAACTCTCTCACTGCCTTTTCCTTCTTCCAGACCTTAACTCTCTTTCCTGTCCAAACACGATTAGTTGTCGTAGGCTGGTTCCATGTGAGCTAATAGTGGGTTTGTACACTGTCGTGTCAAGTGGTGGTACCTAGTTCAGGTCTGGCACAAGTCAGAACCCTCTTTCTGTCACCTTAGCCAGAATTCATGGTAGTCTATTTACCAATAGCTTTAAATCAACTGTAGGAAACACAGACTGCCTGCTTCTTCAACTGGCAAAGTTATAGTGCAGATAGACAAACGGTTCATCTGGGGAAATGTTTGACGAGGGAGAGTTCAACCCCTCAAAAGTAAACTATTTGAACATCAGAAGGGGTCTCTGTGCAGTGCTTTTCACCATGGGAACTGTCCTGGTTTTGACTGTGAATTGGTTGCTGTAAAACCCACTGCACAATCTTGAACTTGAGGCACAGGTGAGAGACTTCAGCCCTCTGGTGGACTCATGCAGGAATAGCATTAATAAAACCTTAAAAGCCGATCAAGAATGTCTTTCTATGTAATTGAATGTGCCCTGTGTATCATTGTGTCATAAACGAATAATGATGTAAACGGTTTTGTTTTGTTTTTCTTTAGGTATCTTATGTATTGATAGTTTTGACATTCTGGGAGATGGAGTTAAAGAATTACTCGTTGGGCGAGATGATGGAATGCTAGAAATCTATAACTTTGAGAGCGCAGATGATCCTGGCCTTCGATACGATCATGTAAGCCCACGTTCATCATATTTATCTTTGCTGAAAAAAATGAATAAAAAAAACCCCAAACAACAAAACTGTATTTCAAAACTTAAAGTATATACAAGGTCATTACTACAAAAATGTGGGGTTTGCTTTTAATTTGAGCTCTGTAATGTTGACAATATGAACTCCAAAGCAATATCTTAGTATTTAAGAACCAGAAAGTGAAATATTCCTGATTTGAGCAAAACTGAAAATAGTGTAGCGGGCGCGTTAGAGCTCTGGCTCTGTTGACTGCTAAAGTCTCTCCTGGGTGAAATGTAATATAGCACTTCTCTCTCAGTAAAAAAAAAAAAAAAAATCCCATTTCATGTGTAGTCTGTGTTTTACATGTAATATAATAAATGTAAACTGTAAGGACTTTACTGAGCATAATTAGTTTGGTTATGAGTTGTTTAAAATAGTGGATTTGAGCCATAGTGACTTATTTCAGGCTTCAATCAGATTGCTAATTTCTGCTGTCCATCAGTTTTTTGCTTTAAACTGCTTCTTAGTGTCCTTATTATGCAGAGTAGAATTGGAATGCATTTGTTAAAACACCTCAATTTAGCGATGATAGTCATCATCTGGCTTACTCTTTTGTACGTCTAGATACTGTGCATCTATGTAGGTATTTTGTGATGCAGATAGAAGGAACACAACCTTTAAAACCCCCACAAAAAACCCCCAAACTTCTAAAATGAGTGCAGTGACATTTTCCTCTGCTTGAATGTGTTTATTTGAAGGCTTTATCAGAGAGCATTGCATCAATCCAGGGTGGCTGCGTAGGAAAAGATGGGTATGATGAAATTTTAGCATCCACATATTCAGGTAAGCAGCATATGATCTACTCAACAAACGTCGCCTGTGGTGATGTGATAAAAATGAAGCAGGCTGTGTTGTTAGCGCAGCTCACATTTCTTAAAATTTTTATTCTGACTGGAACCAGGATAATGTTTTGTTGAAAAGATCTCTCCTAATTTAATATTTACACCTCAAAAAATGTTTCCTGTGCTTGAACTATGGTCTTATATTTTGAGATATTCATAATGTGTTCTGCTGTGTAACACAGTGGCTGGTTTTTCTCTGGTGCAGACTGCTGCCTAACTGTGATGAAATAATGAGTACGTGATGTCCAAAGGAATTATTTGGGGGGGTGTATTAAAAATATTGTTAGATGTGCTTTTTTTTCCTATAATTTTACATAATTTCCTTCATTTTCAGCTTCATAGGGCTTTAAATGAGGTTGATTTTGCTTTAAGTAGAAAATAAAGCTTCCCCATGTGAGACATCTCAGGAGCCCCTCTGTAGGATTGGAGCTATTGGCCTGACTGTCACAGAGGCCATGATAAACCTGCTGTATGTGTTAACTGCTGGGAACCAAAATGTTACCAATTCTCTATGTTCAGTTATTTTCAGTGCTAACAAATTAGCCTACTGAAACCTCTCGTATTCAAAATCATGTATTTTGGCAAGATGCAATTCTTAGTGAGTTATTCAGAAGTGTTCAAGTACCTCTTTTAAGTAGTCTTTGGATGATTAAAAGCCTCTTATATCTCACCTCGTATGAGTTGGTTTTGGCCACAGTGTTGTTGCAGCCTGTCATACCAAATTCCTTTGTGGCTTCATTTAGTGCCCGTGGGAATGCTATAAAGATCTGTGAGTCATAGAAGAAGAAAAAAGTGAAAGCCCGTTCTCACCTGTGGGTTTTCAAAGGTAAACTCTGGTAGGACGTGCAGTAGGCTGAGTTTGGCAGATTTTGGCAGATCAGGAAAAGTCATGCTTAGAATGAAAGTTACATTTGAAGCCTGGCAGTGCAAGACTTCTGTGGATTTTTATTTTTTTTAGAGTTCATCCTCCATTATTGGGCTTTCTTGGTACTTGAAGTAGATAGCTAAGGAATGTGAAAGATTGTGGGCGTGTCAGCTTTTATGGTGCATTTTATAATAATGCTGTCTTGCTGTTTGCATGCATTAAATGAGGTAGCTACACATATAAACACCCATTCCAGTCAGCTTATCATACCTGGGGTGTCAGGATATACTAAAATAAAAAAATAGTATTTGCTTTTATAAGTAAATGTAATAAAGTAAACAAAAAGGTGATTTCTTTTTTTCCCTTCAGCTGGCAGTGTTCAATCTCAAAGCACACTGTGCAACATACAGCCTGCTATAAACACATTGCACGGGTTTGATTTGGGTTTTTTTCTAACTATAGCACTGAAAATTATTCAAGGTTTTGCCAGAGAAACAGAGGTGGGAAAAAATGTAAGGGCTTAGTTAAAAACTGCCACAGAGGGAATTATTGCTTGAAGTACTTCATGAAAAAGAATAGGTAGTGTTTTCCAATCTGTAAGCTAAGAATGAAACCCGTAAAAAATCATGCTCAGTGTCTGGATTAACCCTCCAAAGAAAGGATTAAATTAAAGTCTCTATTCTCTCTACCAAGCATCTGGAACAAACATCGTTCTACACATATAAAAACTGAGTGTAGACTTTTCTTTATAGCTTATGAGGAATATAAACTTCATATATTGGTTTAGGCTGGCTGACAGGACTGACTACAGAACCTGTCCATAGAGAAGGTGGATCAGGTGAAGAACTAAAATTAAGTCAAGAAATGCAGAGCAAGATTTCATCCTTAAGGTAATTGCACTAGAAAGACATCTAAATGGAAGAATTGAAATGTTAAAAGCTGAAATGTCATCTTTCCTTCCTATCTCACTGGATTTTCTGTATCGTTCATGTATCTAGAAGTAGATTTAACCCTTTTCAAAGTAGAAATGAATAGCAGCCTCATTTCACAGCCTCTTTCTATCTTGCCTTCACACGATGATGTCTTCATGCCTTCTTCCTCAGTATCAGCAAGATAAGATTCCCTTCTTCCATGCTGCTTATAGCTTCTAAATGATGGGAGAAAAGTAGTTACTAGCATGTAATTCAAAAGGCGTTGTACTCTTGAAGGAAAAAAGTTGTCTTTTCCTGTGACTCATAGAAATCTCTTTTGGCAAGGTACAGTAGAATCTCCATTTACATGTGTTAGAGTTTATATTCTTTTTCATGTATGTGGAAAGAGGGGGGTCACCAGTCGCTTCTGGTTGGAAAATTGTGGACAGAAGATAAACCTGGTTGCCTTGCAACCTTAATCTACTTAATTTCTAGGGTAGCTTTTATAGTTGTTGGTTTTTTTAAGACGTTATATGTAGTTCCTTTTTCTAGGAATGAATTGGAACACTTACAGATGAAAGTGCTTCAGGAACGTGAAAAATACCAGCAGTCTTCTCAGTCCAGTACTGCGGTTTCATCAGTACCTGCATTTAGTGTCAATGATAAGTTTACATTAAATAAGGATGATGCTAGCTACAGCCTCATCTTGGAGGTGCAGACAGCTATAGATAATGTCCTGGTACAGGTGAGTGTCGCTTTGTTCTTGTTGGCCGCCTTCATGTGGAAATAAAACATAAAACGACTTTGTTATTTAAAAAGTCGAGCTATAGTATCTTAAGTATATGGGGGTTTAAATGTCTGAATTGTTAGAGAACTGAAGTGTATAGCCTTGCAGTGTTGAAAATTTGCACTGTTGCAAATGCTCGTTAGGGAACAAATACAACCTAAACCTTTAGCGAACAGAGCAACGTTACACTAACTACCAAAATAGATCAAAATGCCTGCTGTGCTAGCAGGTTTCTATGTAATTTTTGTGCTTGTTTTTGCATGTCCTTCCTTATTTAAACAGGAATTAACTCGCCAAATCTTAAATGAGATGCAGATTCTCACTTGCCAGTTAAGTACCCTCTGTAGTGAAAAATGAATTTTAGGATGGTGTGGGCCACCTGTGCACTTCCCATGTGGAACAGCATCTGATTTGTGTGCAATTGGTGATAATACTCCTGCAAAGTACAACAGCCTGAATTAGTTATTCCTCCTGCTGCATCAGCTGAAATTAATGTTCTTTTTGGTAGTCAGAAAAAGTAGTGGTACTGAATTAACCTTCTTTTGCGATGTGCATGGGGACAAAAATTTGACAAGGAGGAATTTGAGGTGAATTTGCTGTAACAGATGTGAGAGAATTACTGCAGGATTTTATTATTCACTACTTAATATAAATCCTATTTTTACGAAGGATGTTGTTAGAGCAATGCTAACATAGAGCTAATTTGTGCCATTATAGTATCTGCT
>VXBO01002198.1:561536-692747 GCA_013400135.1 Rhinoptilus africanus | reverse complement strand
TTCCCCGCGGCGCCGGCCTCACCCGCCGCTCCAGAGGTACGGGCAAAGCTCCCGGTTTATCACCGAACCGCTGCCGGTAACTCGTCCTTCTCGCTGGCTGGGCCATTACAGCGGCAAAGTCAGTGCCGAAGCTGGCCCTCCTCGCTTTGCGAGAAGGAAAAGCAGGCCCTGTGTCTTACAGAGGGAAAGGGAACTTTTCAAAATTTGTATGATGTTCTTAGAAAGTGGCGTGTCCAGCTGGAATGCGGTACCCTGTCAAGTTCGGCTTCGCGCAGGCATGTGAGAGAAAGCCCCCGCCCTAGAGCGCAGAGTCTGTAGGATGGTTTATGGATCACACACGGGGGGGGGTTGGTTCAGAAATTTCAGCAGGAAATTCTGGTTCAGAAATTTCCTTGCAGGAAGGAAAAGTTCTGTGAAGCTCAAGATGGTGCCTTCACCCCCTCTCCCTCTCCTCTCCTCTCCATTCCAGTTTCTGACAAAGAAAGTGAAGTGCTGCAATACCCCAGGAGACAAACGTGAGTGAGAAGTAGGGCTGCATTAGCAGGAAAAAGGGAGTATTTCCTCAAGGAAATGCTGTTTACACTCTTAAGAGCATTAAAATTCCCAGGCTGTGAAGTTTTTCACTGTTGCCCTAATAGCTCTCGAACTCCAGCCTTTGGTGGATCCCCCATCCACCAAGACTGTAGTTTTCCCATGCCAGTATTTTTTACTTTAAATTTAATAGCACCATGGACCTGCTGCTAACGGGGAATTTCATGCCTGTCATCATGCAGTATAACACAGCTACTTCGAGCTCCAGAGCCCCTGGAAGGGGAGACCCTCTGCCAGAAGCACGGACTTGTAATACTTGAGCAAACAAAGCGTCTCTGTTCATCCCTGCACAGATCCAGCCGCTCAGCGCTGGGGTATCACATGGCGGAGCAGCTCTGACTCCTGTTAACGGAGCTCATGAGATTATGTGCGGCCACTACTTTAAAGAAATACCAGTAACCTGGGGTACTTCCAGAATTACCCCAGTCCTCCTGCGGTGTGCATTAAGCACACATTGCAAGGCATCTCACTGGATTAACGTACGTGATCGAACAGCTTTATTCTCACCATTCGTAGAAGAGCGGTGGTTAACTGCCAAAAGGTGGCTGTATGCAGCTTGCTGCTCTCGGGTTACGTCATTTTTTTCTTCCTCAAGGGTTTTTCAGGCTCTTTGGTCCTGCCTGAGCAGCTCCCCAGCTGCTGGAGTCGGCAGTGCGCTAGCAGCCAGCCTTTGGGACCGCAGATTGCCTCTCCGATGAAGGGAAGGACATAAAAAGTGGTATTTTTGACAAGACAGTTAAAGGAAAAAAAACACAGTTTGCAAGACTACCTTCCTTCTTTCTTCAGGGAAGGCTGTCCTCTGTCATTTGAGAGGGCCTCTTCTCACGTCCCCAGGGGTCTTTGGATGGTTTGGGACGCACCCTCCATTCTGCTGTCAGCTGCTTGAAAATTGGGAAGGTTATTCCAATAAGCACAAAATTCAGTTGCTCACGGTAAGGGATGTGGCCAATCTAACTTTGTATGGAGGGGGAGAACATTACTGTGCTGTGATTTTTTTTTAGCTGGGAAAAGAACCTCCTCCCTCCCTTAGAAGATTTTTGTTCCAAACAAATCTAGTCTGAAGATCAGCAGTGAAATCAATTTACCTCTGTTCTTTGCTCCCTAGACCTCTCTGTCAGTGGCAAATATGATCTCCTTTCCCTGCCAGCCTCCTGGCAGCATAGAGAGTGCCCCATGCTCTGACCCTGCCCTTCCAAATCTTGGTGTAAACCTGGCTTGCCCCTGCCTCACCGCCGCCTGCTCTTGGCCCCTCTCCCCTTGTATCCATCCCTGACTGTCACTGCAACCGCTCCTCCTCACAAATTCCAAACAAATTCATGAAATCTGCAGCCGCCCTCACCTCCCTGGGCTGCCTCCGCCGTGGGCACCCCCACTACTAAGACCAAGCTTAATAAACCAGGTTGGTTTTGGCAGGCTGTGCCAAACAGCAGCGCGCTCAGCTCCAGAAGCGCGGGGCTGAGGCACTCGAGCAGACCCGCGCAGAGCCAACAGAGGAGAATTTATTAGTCTGGGCTACGCTTCACCTCTCGTATCCCCCGGCGAGGCCTGGCTGATCGGTTTTGAACCTCTGCAGAGCACACTTTTTCACTCGCTGCTGCAGCTGTTTCGCTGTTGGATTACGGCTTCCCAATGTTTTTCTCAGTGAAAGGAGCAGCCAGAAAAGAAGACTGTAGAAAGCAGCTACAAGCAGGAGCACATATTATCATCTTTGGGCCTCAAACCTTTAGGAAGTAGATCTGAAACAGTAAAAACCCCCATGTATAAACACTGACACAAATGTTCTTGAGTAATTCTTTATATCTGCAAAAGCTTTCAAACAGACTAAGACCCATTTTCTTCACTTTGTGCAAATGCTCCAGTGAGCAAGGCTTTAAGCAGGAATGCTGATGGAGGCTGCAGCTTTGCATCAATCAAGCTTGAATTCTCCCTCGTGGTCCTTTGCATCAGAAACCTGATCCCACCGCTTGTGCACACTTACTGACTCATGCCAATTTACACGTTAAAAATCAAGTGGTTCAGAGCTTGAATCATGTTTGCACAGAGCGCATTGGAATCTTTCAAGCAGAGTGGAAAACATCACTGCTTAGTAGTTCTTTGCAGAAGATTAAACGCAATTAAGCATCTGATGATTGCAAATAACTTGCCCAGCTCTGCTGAGAAGCCTTCAGAGCAAGCAAGCATCTAACACTGCTGCTTGTGAAATATTTTAGTTTCAGAAACTAGCATGAAGTGATGTACTTATGATCAGACTTAAAATCCAGTGAGCAGAGCAATAGCCAAGTGATGAGCTCAGCTATCAGGACCTAAAGGCAGGGCGTTATCAGGACGTGTCCAGCACACACCATACAACGTCTCAGAGCCAAACTCCATGCGTAGCCACTAAACTAAGTTTTCTGACGCAGAGGCTTTTTGACAGAGAAAAAAGGATTTTGCAACTTAGATTTCAGTGAAATATTGGAGTCCTTTTCCGCTGAATTCTCTAAGCGGTTAATACACCTCTGTTATAAACAACTTCTGCAGCCAGGGGCTTTTACTACCATTAAAGTTTTTGCAGCAGTAATCTTTATCCCCCAAGGTTTTGCTGGGAGAAACATGAAACTGTTTCCTCATCCTCCCTGTCCTACTCTCAGCTGGAGCCTGGCTTTTTCCATTCCCATCGTAACCTTTGGGTTCAGCAGACACCTTCCCGCCTCTACCACAGATGCTGGGTGGGGTCCACACACTTCATTAGAGAAAGCTGTTATAATTCAGTCCATCACTAATATTTTTTTTGTTTTCTCCTTTTTTCAAATGCATGTTTAACATCATGCTTTCCTGACATAACCCGTTGTAATTCCGTCCACCATCTGAGACCACAGCCAGTTGCCTCCTCCCACAGTCCTGCAGAAGAACAGCTTTATTGCATGATGTCCGGCATCTTTTGGAAACGTTGCTGGGATGCCTAGAGGAGCAATTGCATGGAGGCACTTTGTTGTCCAAATGAGACCCTCTCTTTGTCTCATTTAGATTTGATGTACTGTGAATTTGAAAAGAGATTTGCTGGCTTGTTATGTCTGGCCTTACGCTATAAGGCAGATTTTCTTTGTACGCACACACATTGTTAATACATTCTGAAAATAAATCCAAGGTGGGCTTACCCTTCGCGCACCAGAACGCTTTGGGCCTGTCTCTCCACAGCTCCACATCTGTGCAGGCTGCAGGAATTGCTTCTGAGCTACATGGCAGCCTTCAGACTCATAAATGGCAGCCAGCCCCAAACTTGCCAAGGCAAGGTGGGCTTCCTGGGAAGGGAACACTGAGGCGCCGGGATGCTGTGCTGGGCCTGAACTGGAGTTTTGAGGCCATCAGCTTCAGCCTGCAGGGACAAACAGGAGTGACTGTGGGTGCATATTTATGCAGAAGCAAAAGGTGCAGTTTCCTGCATTTCTTGCTGTTGCTACTGTCTAGGAATCCAAGATGACGGATCCAGTAAACTCAGGAGGCATTATAAACCTTCACGTACAGTTGACAAAAGGATGAAATGGAGCCAAGGCATGCTCCTTCCAGTGTTTTCCAATTGCATCCTTTTCTGGCCTGGCTTCGTTAAGGCCATCTGCTCTTAACCCCAGCACAGGTTTGGGAGGACATTGTCACACCTGCTGAAAAAAGATTTAATGTCATCAACCTATTGACACCTTCAGATGTTTTCTTGAGCTCTTACACCTGCAAGACTGTGGGCAGAGGGTACTACCCCAGCTTTAAAATGAGCATGCGACATGCAAAATCACTTGGCATATCAAATCTGTCATTTGGATCCAAACAATTCCAGTAGTTTCCTGTTGGATTCAGTGCTTTAAGCCAATATATTTAGTGTTTTTCTGTATCCATACAGTCTGCTGTTTGAAAAATGCATTTTCAGGGTAAAGGATAAAAGAGAAAGGAAGAACCTTATCTGTTGCTGATTTCAGGAAAGATTTGAAATCTGAGATATCTTTGAGCTCCTGTCTACCTTTCAGTATAGTAGTTGGACTCGGTTCAATAACAGCGTTTCAGATTGTTCCCAAACCCTCATTGTTAGGGGAAAAAAAAAAACCAACACAAAAAAAAACCTCAACAGGAAAGACCTGTTTCAGGAAAGACTGTTGTATCACTGAAAAAGGCCCCATAGAGCACCTGACTCTGAAATACAGTTATTTATTATAAATAATTTCCATGGCGTCACATTAGCAAACATAAAAGGTCACGAACTCCTGTATTTGCAAATGTATTTGACATCTGGGATCTGGCAGAAGCTCCTCCTGTGGGATAGATTGTTTGTGCAGAGCTTTATTGAAGAATAATATTAAGAATGAATTACGAAATACTAGTGTAACCTAGTAAGAAATTACTGCATTTTTACAAGCCAGAGACATAACAGATCTCACAGAACTATTTTAGTTCATCTGGTTCAAAAGCACATCAAGGAATGATAGCTGCGACCAGCTAAGAGCAAAAATCTGTGGGGTTTAAGCACTGCAGTTAGAAGTGGGCTGGAAAGACAGGTCCAAACGCAGGGAATCGCTTAAATGTGTGTCTGTGTTTTCGCTACGCGCCCGCTCCACGAAGGGAACGAGGAGGGACTTGGCAGGGAGCCGCGGGAGCTGGGGAAGCCAAGGGCTGGGGGGAGGCAGGCCAGCCCTGCGCACCCCCAGCCAGGGAGCCCGGCAGCCCCATCCCTGGGCATCAGGCACCTCCGTGGGGTTGGGGACGGGACAGGGACAAGCAGGACACCAGGGCTGTGGGGAGCTGGGGAGCATCACTCCTACAGTTTATCCCTCTCTCTCCTCTCTTGCCAGTAAAAACCCCATAGGGGCAGCCCTTTCCCGATACCCAGGGGATGTTCCCCAGGCTATCTGTGAAGCCCAGTGTGCCCAGGAGGTGCTCTCCCACCGGGCTGGGATGGTGCCACCTCCTGGGGTGCCTGCGGAGTGTCTCCCCAAACACTGTTGCTGTCCCACTTGCCTCTGACACTGCCCAGAAATGCCTCTTTCAACGTGGAAGGGGTGATGAGAGGCAGCTCTCCAGGTCCTCCCAGTCCCCTCAGGAGCTCTCCTCTCCCCAAGCAAAGGGCAGAGCAGGCAGCTGACCCAGGGACAGGAGATGTCCAAACAGCTGCCCAGCCCCTTTCCTCCCATCCCTTCTCTGGCACCTCAGGGCCAGGTGCTGCTGCTCTGCCCTGTATTTTCACGCCATCGTCTCCCCGGGGTCTGCTCCAGGCCTCAGAGCTGGCCTCTCTCCCGAAAAAAGACACAGGCCTGCCCGAGGACAAGCAGATGTTCCTCTCCCCGGGATGCAGGGGCCAGCCAGGTGTCACCACGCACACAGCAAGGGCAACACACACAAGGTCCTTCCTGACAGGGACTGAGTCAAGAAACAGGCCCAACTTGTGAGGCATAAAAATTGTGTATTGCTTACAGTTATAAAGCCCTCTTTTTTCTTTCTTCTTCTTCTATTTTCAGGTGAAAGAAAACCTCATTTACCTTGCGTCTTTAAATAAGAGTGAGAGCAAAAAGCCGTCACAGGATCATGGAATGGTTTGGGTTGGAAAGGACATTTAAAGTCCATCTAGTCCAACCCCCTGCCATGAGCAGGGACATCTCCAACTAGACCGGGTTGCTCAGAGCCCCGTCCAGCCTGGGCACCTCTCTGGGCAACCTGGGCCAGTGTTTCAGGATTCTATGATTCAGTACTCTCAGCATAAAAATTGTCTTCCTTACATCTAGTCTAAATCTTCCCTCTTTTAGTTTATAGCCATTACCCCTTGTCCTATCACAACAGGCCCTGCTACAAAGTCTGTCCCCATCTTTCTTGTAGCCCTCTTTAAGTATTGGAAGGGGCTCTAAGGTCTCCCTGGAGCCTTCTCTTCTCCAGGCTGAAGAATCCCAATTCTCTCAGCCTGTCTTCACAACACTTTAAAGGCTGCCGGCCCTAGGACATGAGGGAGCTGGGAAGAACATCCATGGAGGCCAGCGACTGGTCACCCACAGAAGCTGGAAAGCTGTTCTTCCATCTAAAATTGCTCAAGTCAAAATGAGAGCACACACTGACCTTCTACCTAAAGCTTTGGGCTCATCCCTCAGGGAAAGGCGAGGAGGCAGAAACACGCCAGTATAGGTTGGTACCTAAAACCACTTCAGAAATAGCATAGCTAGAAACAGAGGTTACTAGCCCACTCCACCCTAATTTAATGCTTTTGCCCAGCTGCAGGGTGTTTGCCCACGTTCCCAGACAAACAGACCAACATCCAGCCCACCTGCTGCCCACTCTCCTGCCTGTCACTTTGCTGGTGCAAAGCAAACGTGTTGCAGCCACAACCCTGGTTGACAGCAGTAGAAATTTTCGGGCAGAGAAAAGGATGCGCTCTCACCTCAAGGCAGGGAATTATGCACATTTAACTCCTGTTTGGTTATATGCGTAAATATCATTCAGAGAAGGGAGAACACGCAGCTCTTCAGAGGCAACTTCACTGAGCAAACTGAAGTGGATCACCTTCTTGGTACAACTTGATCGTACACCCAAGCTGAATGGTGTCATGAACCTGTGTTTTAACAGAAAGTTTAATAGCTGCGAACTGCAGGATGTTTATTCTCAACTGTATTTTCTTGACAGATTATTTTCAAGAAACCTGAGTCAGCAGTAATAATTGTAGGTACAAATAGTTGTTTGCAGGACACAGTAGCTTTGCCATGTTATTTACCTGTGCTCCCCAAGCTTTAAAAGTTTTTATGTGTATAACTAAGGCTGGCCTTCCATGGTGAGCAAATGTCTCCTCACAGCAAGTGTTACGTTCAGCTGTCGCTATTGCTTTTACTCTTAGCTCCATAAGAACTCGATCATATGGTAGCAAGGAATTCAAGGGCGAAGGGTTAATCATTTCACTGCAGCTCAGGGATTAACTTCACATTAAAAACACGTGCATTTGTATCCAAGTGACATAATGAAAAATGTGGTGGGAGATGGAAGGTGCACTCATTCAAGCAAGCAAGGATTTATTGAACTAGTTCTTCAAGATCCTTGGAAACCTAACTGGACATTTCTCAGCCAACGCGCTGGCTGCTCCCTCAGTTAAACTGATGTGGTCATCCTGTGACTGACAAGGGTTTTTATTAGCAGACAGATGGAGGCTGGATTTCAGTACTGGATTTTAGGGGGCCTTGGCAATCATTCTGTAAGGGTTGGTGACTGAGCTGTGCAAGAGCCCAGGAACGGAGAAGTAACACAGGCTAGAAAGAGAAAAAAATGGAAACGCAGGGGTGCCATCATAGATCAGCAATCAGCTGCCATTTGTGCCAGTCCTTACAAACAGGGGCACAGACTGCGAACCCTTGCATCAGCGTGAACGAGCTGAGCTCACACATGCTGCCCTAACGAGTTACTGGTGTGAGAAAACATTCACCTGTATGAGACGGGGAGCTGCCATCCGGCTTCCTGCAAAAAACACGCAGGACTCATTTTTTCCGTCGCTGATGTGGCTAATGCACAGGCTGACACAGAGGAGAGTTCAACAGCATTCAGCAGCACCTGTGAGTCCAAGGAGTAACCGGTGCCACCAAAAACAGAGAGGGGAGGAGAAGGCAGGAGTTCTGGTACACAGAATACAGCCCGTGGGACTTCTCAAGGAAATACGATTCATAGCTCACCCTTAAGGAAGTGCAGCAGGAGTTTAAATCCCTGCGGGATACCAGTTTTACAGCCTAGCCAAACCCCATCTCTCCAGCAGCACAGCGTCCTTTACCAGCTGGCAGGACAGCACTGACGGAAGAGAAAGGACGACCTCCTTCTCCTGTCCATACTTGTGAGTCAGCTCCGGAGATAGCGTTGCGTTATCCACAGAACTCTTGCTGAACGGAGAGGCCCTTGGCTGGGAGGGTACTGACAGAGCAGGTTGGTCTTGCATTGCGAAAAGAGCAGTAAAAGAGGAGGGGGTAACAGTCCCATGTGCAACCCAGTCTAAGACAAACAAGACAGCATGTGTCACAGAATCATAGAATGGTTTAGGAAGGGACCTTAAAGACCATCCAGTTCCAACTCCCTGCCCTGGGCAGGGACACCTCCCACCAGCCCAGGCTGCTCCAAGCCCCATCCAGCCTGGCCTTGAACCCCTCCAGGGATGGGGCAGCCACAGCTTCTCTGGGCAACCTGGGCCAGGGGCTCACCCCCCTCACAGCAAAGAATTTCTTCCTAATATCTCAGCTAAATCTCCCCTCTTTCTGTTTAAAACCATTACCCCTTGTCTTCTCATTATACTCCCTGATAAAGAGTCCTACCCCAGCTCTCCTGTAGGCCCCCTTTAAGGAGTAATTTCTGTAGGCCCCTGAAAGGTTGCTATAAGGTCTCCCCGGAGCCTTCTCTTCTCCAGGCTGAACAACCCCAACTCTCTCCCACAGCAGAGGGGCTCCAGCCTCTGATCATCTTCATGACCTCCTCTGGACTCACTCCAACAGGTCCGTGTCCTTCTTATGTATAATAAGAACAACATGAAAAGCAGACTGTAAGCAGCTAGAGAAAGAAGGATGCAGTGGCTCAGGTCTGGAAACCTCAGATTATGTACACCAACAGCTACATTGGAGTGACTTTTTTCCCAAAGTGTCCATTCTCCACCAAAGTGAGTGGAAAGCCTAGCTGTTCAGTGGCTTCCCTGGTCAGGCCACTTCCACCACAGCACACAGATGGGGACTCTCCAACCAGAAGTCTTTGGCCATAGGCCACAGAGCTACTTTCTCATTTTCTTTGAGCAGTTGTAGAGAGTGGTTCACTTCTGAAATTTTGCAGCCCAGCATTCCTGCACTTGGCCTCTCCTCTTCCGCTTTGCATGCGTGCCCGTTTCATTGCAGTGTAATTTGGATGGAGCGTGTGATTCAGAATTAATGCGTTTGCAGTGTAGTGGAGGGAACTGACGTGTCCTTGAGATACTGTAAATGAGCAGCGGCAGTTCCTTTGAGTACAGAACAGCTATAAAGATCTTTATCAGCTTTCTGAGTGGCATGTAAATCATCACAGGCCTGTGAACGGTGTGTTACCTACCTCACCTCTGCCGTGAGTTATTTGAGTGATGAGAGTGCAAGGGCAACTGTGTGACATAAGTTCATTCACTTCCCACAACGCGAAACAGAGCCAGGCTTGGCTGCCCTTGTGATTTGCTGAAATAAGGACATTCCACCTGCAAAACACAAACCCAATCAACAAAGAGCCAAACCTCATTAGGCACGGGTCACTGAGTATGGTGTGGGTGGAGAGACCTTTCTTGTTCTGAAGTCACAAGCAGGTGGGAGGGAGAACTAGCTACTAGTTAATGATTTATGTATGAGGAAACCAGTTCTGTCTATCTAACATTAACACTACTTGTTAAGGAGACAAGTTCATTCTGCAGAGTTAAGCCAAATTCTGCCTTTTGCCTCATGTTCACTGCACAAAGCCCTGCCTTCAACTGGTCCACGTTGTGCCTCCAAGACCCAGGGCAACTGGGAGAGGAGAGTGGCATTGTGCCAGGCTGGGAGGAGAGCTCATCTCCTGGCATCCTCCAGGAACATCCCCAAGGCTGCAGCATGCAGCCCGTACACCCTCCCTTATGCCCTCCGAACACAGGCTGGGCAAAGCATGGCTGGGGCTTGGGGGAACCGGGCAAGGGGGCCATCCCCACCACCAGAAGCTATGACCTGCTCCAGCCTTCAGTGGAGTTGCAGGGGAAAGATGTGCCTCAGATACGTCCAGCTCCTGGTACAGATAAAGCAGCACTACACAAAACGTTAATTTGACCCTTATCATGCATAAACCCAGCAGGAAATGAAGGTAAAATACACACGTGTGCCTCCAAGTATGGGCAAGTTTACGACATAAAAACTGTGAAAGAAAATTAGCCTCCTGAGAATTTATAATTTGTTTTAAAGTTTTCTCTGCTACTGTATATATCTTACTAGTGTTCATGAGCAATAGACGTACCGGTATCATTGATCCTCATTCAACTTGCTTTCCACAGGGGTGACATGATTCTGGTATGAATGCTTGCAATGATCTTGTGATCACCACTAAACAAGGCAACGATATAATTTTTTGTTAGTAATGTATTTTTTTTATTTTTAAAAAAAGCTTTAAAATAGTCCCTACTGGTGTATTCAATGTAGATTGCTCACAAGTTGTAAAACAATACAAGAATTAAAAGCTCATTTTCTGCTACAAATAAAATAATGGTTATAGGTTAAAGGGGCAGGACAAGGGACGTCGAAACCATCTGCTTTAAATTACAGTATTCTTCTGAAATGAATGAAGACTACAAAATATAACATGTTCATTAATCTGGACAGCCTGTAAGTAAGAGTTAGGGAAATGACTAAGCAGAAGCAGAAGTTGTGCGGTGCATCCATCGAGCGGGGCAGTGAGTCCTTCTCCCTGCACCTCTGCTGGTTGCAGAGAAACAGTTGGTATGAGGTGGTGCTATATGTGCTACACCTTTAAATTGTACTTAGAGGCTTCCAGTGTCCAGTGCATCTCATTAGGTGACAGGTTGGCCTGGGCCACCTGATTTTTTTGAAAACTGATGCTGCATTCAAACCCATGAATGCTGCCTTCCTATTTTTATTGAAGAGACTGTTAGCAATTTTCTGTCTTTCAAAGGCCCAAGCAAAACTAAAACACTTTGTACAGCAAGAGAGAGCCCTGTCTCAGACAGCCTGCACACTGAGAGCATTCAGCACTTGTACATTACCTTGGTTTGTCCTTCCCTTGCCTCTGGCCATGGCTGCCTCTTCCTTGGCCCATCCGTCATCCAGCCATCGTGGCTGTATCCTGGTAAGGATCAACCGTGCTTAATGCTGCTGGTGGGAGACAGGGCTGCTGGAGGTCGAGGAGTGAATTCTTCCTTTTCCAGATGTTGCGTAGGATGTCTTCATTCCAGAGCTATTTATAGGCTACATGGGCATTTATCTTTCTAAGGAGATAATCTCTTTTTTAATATTTTGGGTTTGTGGTTGATTATTTTTCTCCATACCAATGACATCATAACCAAAGCACTGAAGATTAACTAACGAGCAAGCTCTTTTTTATTAAGTTTCTGGTTCAATTGTAATTTTATCCCTCAATAATTCTCTTTTTTCATCTATGGGAATGACTTTACACTGGTGTGAACCGAATGCTGTCATTTTCACCATCGTAACTCAGGCCAAACCAGAGCTGGTAATTCTAAGTGAGCACAGCCCTGGGGAATGGCAGCGGGATTTGCTGGAGCTCGCTGCAGGTAGTATGCATGCGGTAGGCAACAGCTTGGACCTGCCATTTAAAATTTTCCACGGATGTATAAACACAATGAGAAATTTTATACATGCTATGTATGGAGCAAATCTCCACTTGACATCATTAAGAAGCAAATGAAGATATCTCTCCTCCAGCTGAGGACATGCCTCTATGAGTTTTGTGCCTTCCTCACTGGCCTGGCATGCAGGCTTGGGCTGACGGGTGTTTGATCGCTGCAGGAGCCCCAGGATCTTGGTAGAATACCTGCTGTTTCAGAAGCCGGCAGTTTTTCTATTCCCCTCCCCTCCCTGAATGGCATCAGATGTCATAGCCCATAGGAATATTTTTAAATGATGAACTCGATGCAGGTTTTCTTGGGGATATTGCTTTGAGTAACAAATCTGTGTAATCTCGGCAGCCTTCTGCCTCTTTGTTTGCGTTTCACATAATCCACAAAATGAGCTTACTGACCAAAATGTTTCTTAAAAACAATGACTTCTTATGAACACTGGAGAACTCTGGTGCTGGACTTTCAAACTGTGTGTGCGTTATATATATGTAGGCAGCCAGGAAACACCATATGTTTTGAGGATTTTGTCAAAACTAACCTTTGTAGCTATGATTTCACATGTTGAATACAGAACATTTGCAGCAAGTTGCTGATGAACAATCTCCAGACCAAGGTCCCAGTTTTGAAAAACACAAGCACGTGCATTGCTTTGAACACTGCAGAACCTCAAGGAAGTCAATGTCATTCCTTCTAAGTTACAGAGAGGACCAGTTTCTATGAATGGTGCATGAGTTGTGACTCTGCAAAGGCTTGGGTGTAGCTTGATGTTTTAACAATATGTAGAGTCAAGTGCCTGCATCAAAGGTCATTGAAGAACAAGGGTGAGGAATCATTCATGGAAATACCTCAACGAATGACTTAAACAGCAGAGGAAATTTTGAAGTGTCAAAGGATATCTCAAGAAATCTTAAAGTAGCCAAAGACAGTGCCCACAGAGAAAGAGGTACTGCAATCATACTACTGTTTATTTACTGGAAACAATCTTTCAGCTCTACTGTCAAAATAATACAGATCTGTTTACATTTATACCACTGACACTGAGATTTGAGACTTATAATAAAACTGGGCTAAATCCAGACCTGATGTAAGGTGGTTAGTGATCGCTGACTTCAGCTTAGGGGTGATCACATTGCTCTCTCCCTGGCTGGACCAAATACTCTGTCTGCAAACTGGGAAAACCCCATCCAAAGTGTGAAGCTTAAGCATGTCCTGCTTGAAAAGCCTGGAGACTGTCAAGCCAGCATGATGTAGACGCAATTTCAGGAGAAAAGTGTTTTATCAGGATCTAAAAGAGCATCTACTGCCTTCAAAACTGGGGACTTGTGGGGGTTTTTTAATCCTCTTCCTGAAGCCAGGCTCTGCCAGCAGGTGGGCGATCCTTTTGGCTGTTCAGACCTAATACTTTGCTGGAAGAGTGCCTACCGACGTTGCAGAGGGAGCAGGGTACAAAAGCAGCTGATGGGCCGACAGCACTGCCTGCATTTCCAGTGAAACACATGAAGAGCTTGTTGTACAGATGGTGGGTGCAGAGGAACCTGGCAGGGAAATAACAGATCTGCCTTGGCTACGAGAAAAGCAACCGAGGTCAGCCAGAGCCTAGAAGAGACACATCGCCTACAACCGAACTCCAAAAAGGAAAGTGAAAGATGTTACGTAGTGCCGGAGGAGAAGTGGAGCTCACGCAGCATGTGCTTGCATTGCGTGACCATAATGAGATTCACTTGTGCAGGACAAACCCAAAAGCAAGAATGAGCGACTTCTGAGATATAAAAGGGAACTGAAAGAGATTGAACATTTCAGGAATTTTTGGTTGCTGAACTGTTTTCTAAAGATCCCTTTGCTACCCAGATGCACGCCTCAATTCTTACATCAAGGTTACTGCATCATTATTCACTTCCTGCTGTATAAGTGTATCTGCCTTGTCCCCAAACTCTCCCTCGTGTGACTTCATCAATATTAGTTGAGTTACAGGGGAGGGATCAGTTTGGCCAGTGGAAACCACTAGAGGGATCTCGGAAGTTTGAACTCAGAAGTGGAATAGGTGAGATTTCCACCTCGGATGTGCACACTTACAGACATTAGATGCATTCTACGCTGAAACAGGCGAGGAAAGAGGCAGCTGCAGGATCAGAGGCATCCCTGCACAAATACCCCTGGACCATTACACTCCCTACAGCACTGACCCTTCCGCACAGGTCACCCTTCTGGGCAGGCTTTCTGCAGAATCCCCAAAAGTTGACCATTATCCTCAGTCTTCATGCGTGGCACCTGCTTTGGGGCTGAGCTATTCAGAATTGGTTCAAAGACTTAAAACAACAAAATGTGACGGGTGTAAATCACTTGTCTGCACTCGGATGAGGAAACACACAGATGAGGAAACACACTTTGCTTGTGCCGTGTTGTCTTACGTCTCTTTGACTTCCAAATGCAGAGCCATGCTACCACAACTAGTTTTACCTTCTGTAAATTCTCCTTGTATACGTTTACATGCACGGTCCTTTGCACACACACAGGGAAGATCCTAAGGATGATTTTTATCTTTCTGTTAAAGAGTAGCAGTCTTGCAAATTAGCAGCAGCGGAGGGTTTTGTCCATCCAGGATAGAGAACTATTTTAACAACAGTGCCTGTCAGGCTTGAATAATGTTAGGGAATACTTTTATTCCTTTTCTTCCTTTTAACATTTTGGAACAGTGGGCTCTAATACAGCTACACACTGCAGAAGATATTCAGTAGCATACTGTGCGAATAAGCCAGACTGGAGAACTCGAATGACCACAAACTGTACTGATTCTATCACTCTGCTTGCTCTAGACAGAGAAAAATGAATATGCAAGTTCTGCTGATGCTGATACCATGTTTATGAGACGATGAAAGTTTACACTTCTAAAAGCCGAGCCAAAAAAAAGTAAATATGAGTACAGGCCCCCAGCTTGAAAAGGAGAAAGCTCTGTGTGAATGGCCCTGGGCACTACACTCAGTCATGCTGGGTGACCAGATACTCAAAGCAGCTCAGTTATTCTCAATAAAGTTATTGTTGTCAGCGAAACACAAGTTGAAAAGTGATTCTGTGGGGTCCAGCAAACTCTTAGGTGAATCAAAATTTTGTTGTCTGTCTCCAAAAAAGTCAATCCCCTAAAAATATCTCAAAGTCAAATAAGCCAGATGACAGGACCCATTCATCTCTTGGATGATTCATCTCTTGCCATTCTTCTCCCTCTGGCACCTAACCTGACTAGCATGAATCGCTCGGTTCATTTATCAGAACAGATTCTCCTTCTCAATCATTGTGATCTGTATCAAAGATTACTGCTTTTGTTTACTTTTATTCCAGTGATTGCACTGGCAATGGGTGCCGGGTGCCGTACAAACACACAGTGAGAGGCAATCTTTCTCTGGCGGACCTTCATTTAAGCAGACGTGACAGCAGACAGGCAGGAGGGGCAAAGAGCTGTGTCCCCCCCCAGCTCGGCCAGAGAACAGCTCTCCCACCCCACGCAAGGAGCATGTCGGAGCAGAGCCGGAGGGAAGCCACGCATGCCCAGACCAGAGTCAGTGCCCTCCAGAATACTGTCTATTAAGCATACGGTAAAACTCTCTGTGTTAGAAAACCCTCTGCAAGGGGTTGGAATAAAGAATCATTTGCTGACCAGACCTGGTATTCTGTCTGCTTTTAGGGAGGCCCAGCCTCGAAGGAGAACATAAATGTATACAGCAGTTGCAAGTCTGCATTTTTAACTTTCATGCTGTAGAAACCTGACATGCATAGTCCTTTTTTTTTTTTTTATTTGGTCGGAATTGCTGTAATATACAAGCCTGCGATGGTCTATTGGAAACAGACCCCTGACTAGGAAATGGAGAGTTTAGATGTTATAAACTGCTAGTAATTTATTATTTTGAGATTGGCATATATTTTGGCAAAGTTAAAGTTGGCTGGAGTGATAGTGAGTGATGAAAGATGTTATGGCGGTTGAGAAGTGGCTGAATTCCTTTGTTTCCAGACTTTTCGCTTTTTTTTTAAGGCGCAGAATGTTTATATAGAAAGTGTAATATTGTTTTATGAGTACTTGCTGGACCCTGCTAAAACCAAGCGTTCAAGCTCTACTCTTTTAACAAAGTGTTTTGTTATGGAATTCCTCTGGGTTTTGATGTTTCCAAATTAGGGTTAAATCAGGTTGGTATGTGGGGGCCATGGGAGAACAGCCCAGAAGTGAGAAATTGATGTCTAACAAGGATGCGCTTCCTCTCCAGAAGGTGATGTGATGGCAGGAAGAGAGAGAACTCCTCAACTGGACATGAAGAAGCCATAACAAAGGGGCACAAAATGGGGGAAAGAGGGCTTTTAAGCACTGGGAAAACTTTCAGCATGTTGAGAGTTTAACATCTTTATGCAAGACTCTGCCTGGCCCTTGTCTGCTGCCTGGGCCACCAGAGCCTGCTTGTTTCTTATGTCTCACTTCCATCTCCTGGGACACATGAGCACGTCTAGCCCCACGGTTATAAACTAGCATTCCTCCTTCCTGGTCATCTCTGTTTTTCCCCTCCAAGACTGTGGTGTACGATGAGCCATGATACACTCAGGAAGCACATTCTTGTTTCTGATATTTCTCTGCACGCTTCCTCTACGTTTATCTCCTCCAAGTCGGCTACTCACAAAAGCCATTGGCACCCTGCCCTCAACTTGGCCCACTAAACTCTGGAGTCAGGCTCCAGCCTTTTTGTTTTTACAATAAAGGACAGCCTGTGCACAGAGCTCTGAGCTCCAGGATCCCTGGACATCGCAGCAGCACAGAGAAAAATTTAAACCGTATAGAAATGGAAGCTGTTAAGCACACTCAGCTCAGCATTTCCTTGCTGTGAGCCATTGCATCAGGGCTTCCTTCAAGATGAGTACGAGTAAAAAGAGCAGAGTCTCTACTAAAGCAAGGGAAAAACAACTCCAGACTAACTCACAAAGCTTATTAAGAACAAGAGAGTCAATTTGCAGATTGTGTCATGCAGTCTGTGTTGTGCTAACTTTCTGAGTCTCAATTCTCCCATTTAATACTCTACTCAATGAATACCCCACGTAATGCTTCTGTTGTGCTCCAGCCTGCTCACATTATGATCTTCATAAACTCCTTTTCCCGAGGAGCATTAAGCACTTCGAATCCTTAAAAAGACAAAGCAAATGTTATCTTTCCTGCCCTGGAGATGCTGAAGAGCAAATGAGACAAAAAGGAAAAAAGCAGGAGGAAGAAGCAAAAGAGCTTGCTTCAGAGAAGATTAAGAACAAGGCATATGAACCCTCATCCCTCCTGAAACAAAAGACCAAACTGCCACTGGTTTCAACAAGGTGAGCATTATACCTCCAAACTATACAATTATTTATTTTTTCCCCCCCAAAACTCCTAAACATATATATATAGCTTTAGCTTAGCACTGTGAGGCCTCAGCTGGAATACTTTTCACAGTTTTGGGCACTGCACTTGAAGAAAGATGTGAACCAACTGGAGAGAATCCAGGCGAGAGCAACAAGAATGATCAAAGGTCCAGAAAATGTGATGTATGAGGAAAGACCAAAAGAATTGGGTTTGTTTAGACTAGAGAGAAACAGTCTGAGGGGAGACATGACAACAGTCTTCAGACATGTTAGACTGCTGCAAAGGGGAAGACAAACTGTTCTCTATTTCTACTGGAAGTAGGCTAAAAAGCAACAGATTTAAATTACAACAGCGGAGATTCAGATTAGACTTTAGGAGAAGCTTTCTCTTGGCTACAGCAGTTATACCTGAGAAGACATTGCCTATGGGAACTGTGGGATCCCATCATTTGAGGTCTGGGTACTGGTATAATGGGGATCTGCTTTGTGGCAGAGGCATGATCAATAAGTCCAAGTTCTTTTCAGCTTATTTTCTCCGACGTTTGGAATGTAGGAGAGAGAATGCACGTGAACGGAACAAATCATTTTCTTCTGAAGGAAATTGTACGGGTCTGAGCTGAGTGGTCCTTGACCAGGAGATTAGTTGCAGCCTTAACTATGATTAGTATCACTTCCTTATAACCATTACAAACTGTTTGCAACTACCACACTCAGGGCAAAATAAAGTTCTGATTCTCATCTGCTCTAAAGTCCCTGGACACTATTCTGGCAGCGGAGGGCTGTGTCAAAGAGTCAGGGTGTAAATAAGGATAACGCCCTAAATGTTGTAAAACATACCAACCAGTGATAGATTTCTATGAACTCTGTTATACAGAAAGATTTAATGCAGGAAGGAACCCAAACATGTGACACTTTGTTAGAAAGTAGAAGATTACATAGTACAACATGTATTTTGGAATGAATTTACAATGGTTTTTAACTATAAAATAGAATCAAAGAAAAAACAGGTGAAACTAAGACAAATGCAGGGTGAATTGAGACAAAGTGCCTGACTGATAATTCCAGAGATAATTGGGAATGTAAGTTAGCACTTCTGAGATCCCTTGTTTCAATAGGTGGCTTTTTGTTTCTGTTTCTGCTTGTTTGTCTGCTTTCCATTTACAATGAAAAAAATAAAAAAAAAAAGGCAAGAATGCAAAAGCCAGCTTTTTCCTCAGTTTCTTTGGTGCTTTTTGCTAAGCAGCCTTGGAGCTACAAAGGTTCACAGTCTTTCAAACATAGACTCATACCCTAGAAGTGTTTACAATGGAAAGAAGAGTCCTTAAAATACATGACCACAGAGAGAATCGTAGGGGATCTGCTGACGGTACATCTTCAGATGTCTGCATCCTGGCAGGGACTGTGCACAGAGAGACCTCCCTCCTCAGACAGGCATAGGTCACCGGGTCTGTGGAAATACTGGTTTGGTTTAGAGCTGCTATACGTACTGGCTTCTGAGGAGAGAGTTCTGCAGAGGAGGAACTGTCTCTTTTGTTTTAATGTTTCCAGGGCACGAACTCAAGGTTTAGAAGGAGTACTGTGATACGTATATCCTCAGCCGGATGACAGAGCTTCCTCTGAAGTTGATGACGGTGTTGACGGTGATCATTTCCAAGTCCAGCTGAATAGTACGGGGCCCCTTCACGGGGCGGGTCATCACCAGCGTAGCACTGATGGGTCCCGTTTGCTGCGCACAAAACAAGAGGAAGCAGGTGGGATTTTAAAAAACAGCTCTTGAAAAACCGTCATTTCAAATGAGACCACTGGCCATGGTCTTTGAGCAGTCAAAATAACAGTTTTCTGCTGCGCTGTTAGAAGCTACTGCAATTCACAGGAGAGAGCGCTTCATTTCAGCATTTGGCTCCATCTCAGTGTTTTGTATGAACTATCACCTCCTACAGTTCGTAAAGCCTTTGGGAGCCCTGCACATAAAAGCAGCTATTGTACATAGAAATTTGCTATTGTCCAAATGGAAAAAGATAAAAACATGGATTTAGGGTATGCACAAGCAGCGACACCTTTTTCTGTGTGCGGAAGATAATATTTTGTTTGATGTAAAGAATGCTCTTACTTTGAAGCAGCGAACACCAAGAAGGGGGTTACGTTAACAGAGCTCGGAGAACAGATGTTCCGATGTGAACAGGATCAGGGTTTGTTGTGTAATTGCTTATGTTAACATTGCAAAACCTTACCCTCTGAAGAGAGCTTTAAATGTATGAAAGCACTTCAGAAAAAATCTTTTTGGAAGTAGAAGCAGATCTTTGAAATACTTTGCCAGAACAGTGGATTATGAGCATTTAAAAATCAGAAAATGAATGGGGGCGTGATAAATAAAGAAAAGAAAACTAGCAGACTTGAGGAACGATGCTGGTCGCTTGGAGCCCTAGCATCTGGCAGATCAACCCAGATGAGGGGAAAAGGTCGGTGGGGTCAGCAATGACTTTGCAACAGGAAAGCTCTTCTGAGATGTCAGCGATTACTCCTGGACCACTGAACAGTGCTTAATGTGAATATCAAAGCCAGGTTTTACCTAGGGTTAAAAATCAACCTCCTGACCGCCACCATTCCTGGGGCTGTGCCCTGTTCTGTGCAGGCAATCCCATCACACCTGAATGTCAGAAGGTGACTGTGGAACAGAGACGTCTTCTGAGGAAAAATTCAGATTAAAAAAAAAAAAAGTAGTTGTGTTTTCTCTAACAGTGTCTACATAAAGTGTGTGTTCTCAGTGAAAAAAAAATGTAACAAATAAAAACAAAGAACCCAGAAAGTCAATTCTTGGGATAAAGGCTGGGTTTTTTCCTTACTTTAACAAAAAAAAAAACAACAAATGAGAAATGTTGATTCTTTCGTTGACTCTTTGATTGGCCATCAAATAAAAAAAGGTTTTGCACAATAGTTTCTCTTGAGCATAGGAGACACGAGCTGTTGTTAGACATGGGCACAGCCCTGCACTTTCCTGAACCTAATGTCTCGTAAAACAAGCGTGTTTGCTTTGGGCAGGTTACCTTCCTGGAGGAGCCAGCAGCCCCTGCAGATCAGCACAGCACTCCACATGTCTGCATGTAAAAATGCCTCATACTGAAGGTTTAAATGATATTCATTAAAAACTGAGTTCTGCTATTGGCAGGATATTCAGCCAACAAGAAGACACTCCGTGTTTTCTCTCAATGAGCACCAGACTTACCCGCATGTAGAATTCCCTGCCCTCGTTCCCTGATTTGATCTGGAAGATGTAATAGGCTCCGGGGTAGCGAGTTGTTGCTTGCATCTGAAAAATGTCCGAAGGCACCGACCGCCCGGACACCATGTCCATCACTCTGTACAAGATGGTGAAGGGTTGATCTCTGCAACCGGCACTTTCAGCTGGACACATGCAGCGGCTGTCAGAAATAAAGTTGTCATCAGGGGTTACAAACTGCTGTAATATTTGATTCTTTATATGCAAGCTGCATTAGTAAATATACCAATAATGTTGTCGACCAGCTAAAAGAATCAATGAAACTTGTAATGAATTTACTCACTTTTAGCATTCTCTGTGCTGCTGTTCTGTCCT
Source organism: Rhinoptilus africanus (assembly GCA_013400135.1). Lineage (NCBI taxonomy): Eukaryota > Metazoa > Chordata > Aves > Charadriiformes > Glareolidae > Rhinoptilus > Rhinoptilus africanus. Next base: position 671,889 of record VXBO01002198.1, on the reverse strand, counting down.
ACCATTATCCCTGACTTCTTGTGCTTGTCCTCTAGGCCAAAATATCTTGGCATCTTTTGTCTCCTTTCATCACTCAATAATCTGTACTTTATTTAAAGCAACTCTGCAGGTGTAGAATATGTGGTACATGTTCGTTCTGACAGTAATTTACACTGAACTGTCCCCCAAATTGTTAATTATTGGATCATTTCACTGATGTTGCTACAGAAATGTTGTATACTTTATTTAACGATCTTTTCTATACGACATGAAACCATACGATGAGACATCCTGGATCAACCCAAAGCTCTGGCGTCAAATGCAGAGCCCTAAGGAAGAGCAGGATCGCCAGCCAAGCATAGGACACTTCCACCAACAGCCTCCAATTGTTTGTGACTCAGGAAATTCTTGAAACAAAGGTGTCTCTGTGGAGTCATCAGCCCTTAATGCATTTCCTACCCATCAGCTCGTCCAGCTTCCCCTTACACACAGAGGAATGCTTGGCACCCCCAGCGCCCTGTGGCCCCCTCCACCTCTCTCTGCACTGCCCCTCGCTGACTTCATCTGATGCCCCCAGCTCTTCTGTCGACAGGAGAGCAGCCAGTCCATCCCTGCTCAGCCTCCTCTCACAACTCATATTTGACTCTTTTCATGGCTGAAGACTCCTAACTTAGTTGTTTCTCACAAGGAAGCTGTTCCATTCTTTTAATCATCCTCATTGCTCGTTATGAACCTTTGTCCAGTTCTATTTCTTTTGAGAGGAGGGGAAGGAACCGCACAGACTTGGAAGATATGGGTACACAGTGGCACGTGCTCTAAGGATAATCTCCACCTATTAACACCTCAAATTCAGTTAGCTTTTCTGACCTCATGGAACTATCTATACTCAGTTTGGATGGATTATAATCAGATCAGTGCTCTTTATTTAATTTGCGAATTTGGGATTGTCTTTTTACTTTACATTCACCTACACTGAATTCCATCTGCCATTTTTACTGCACAGTCATTGAGGCTCCTTCTGCAATTCTTTTCTGCCTACCCTTTTCTCTACTGTCCTCAGGTACTGTTGCAGACTTTGCCCATCTCAGGGTTTATCCTTTTTCCCAGGTTGCTTACAAATATGTTGGACAAAGTGGATCCCCCTCAGACCTCTGCAGAACTTCTCTGTGAAAGCTGACAATTTAATAGCATACTCTCTTCATTTTTTGTCTTTCAGCCTCTTATTCTTCCGTGCCGTGAACTTCTCTCTTACTTATGGTTGCTTAATTTCCATAATAACCTTATGTGAAGTTCTTTTTAGAAGCCTTTGGAAACCCAAACAGCCTGCATCAACCCATCTGCCTTAGCCCCATGCTGCTGATTTCTTCAGAGAACTCCAATGAAATTACAAGGCTGGATGTCCCTTTATAAAAGCCATGTGGAGGAATTCAATGGAAAAGAGTCTTTTTGCCTAATTTTTCTATAACCTCCACTATTGACACCAATTTCAGACAGTTCTTCTGGCATGTCCCCCAGAGAAAGGTTCCTGGCATTATAAACACTCAATTCCTTCCACAGAGAACACAGATGCAAGGAATTCACTTGGCTTTTATACTGACCGCTTCTAGACATACGCCACAAATTAAATGCAGTCACAACTGGGCACGAGCCAAAGCCACCAAACACAAAGCTCAGAGATCAAGAGTTCTTGTGCAAGCTGATCTGTGAGGACTCAATAGTGGGGCTTTGGGGGATTTAGCTACAGAGCCTTTAGATATTACAACTTCCAGTTTAAAACTCCACCACCTCTGAAGGTAGGTAAACCCCGAACTGGAAGAAAAGAACGCGTCCACTCCTCAGCTGCCCTAGTTCAGAAAGCGATGTAAAGACATGAATAAATTATAACACAAAGAAACTGATTCTCTTGCTTTTCTATAAAATACATTAAGCTACCAAGCAATCCCAAGTAATTGGGTTTAGTGCAAACACTATGGATGAAATCCCATGGGCTGCAATATATATAGATCTGTCTGGAGCTGAAATATTTTGAGCCCCAGACAAGTACCTACAAAAATGTAAAAAAACCAGGCAATTTTTAGAAATGTGGGATTATTTTTTTTCCTTGCTCAAATAATTCCAAATTTAGACAGTAACAGTGCTAACAGCCCTATCCAGACATATCCAATTTCTGGACAAGGCAAATCAGTCCCGGGACTTTTCATCATTTTTTAACCTTTAAGCAGTAGGAAACTACTTCTATCCTGCTATAACCATCATCTAATATTTTAAAGTACTTCCCAGACATGATCTAATTAATATTTACAGGAAATACTCATACTAACCAACAGGCTGCATTTGAGCGTTTATGAAGTCAGTTAGTAATGTAAGTAAATGTCACTTACTGCATTACAAACCTTGCTGTTTTCTTTACTCACTGATGTTTTTCCAGTCTAACTTCCCACACATCTGAGTATCATATCATATCATATCATATCATATCATATCATATCATATCATATCATATCATATCATATCATATCCCACCTGGTGACTTGGTAAGGAATCGCAATTTATTATTTTTATAAAGCTTACCAATCCTTACTTTAACAACAGCATGTATGTATAGCTCTCTAGACACACTTCATAGCCATGTTGTAAAAATGCAGCTTATTTGGCTCGCTCTAGATACGCCTCACACAGAGGGAATTTGCTTTTGTGGCTGTGGGTACGTTACTCACTTCTCATTAATCTGGATATACGGTTCCTCGCATCTTACTGGGTCTAAACATTTATATTCTCCTGGGATATTGAAACACGTTTGCTGCGGAGTGCAGGTGAAGTTTCTGATTTCACATTCATTGATATCTAAAATACAAGAAACAAGAGAATGGCTAAAGCAGGGAAATACGTGCAAGACACCACTCTTACAAACCCATTTCCATCTGAAGGAATTGCCCCCAAATTCATAACACTCCTGCACCACGAGAAGTGGCCTTTTGGTAACCCCTCTTTTAAGATCAGTTTTTACTCCATTAATTTCTGCTTATTGGAGTGCTCCCGTATGCTATGTGCTGCAAAAACAGAAAAGAAATTGGCTGCTCAAGCTCTCTGACCTTAGAGAATGGGAAAACTAGAGAGAGACGTGCAACAGAGAGGAGAGCATTTGAGGCCTTTCCTGTGTAGCTGTTTCCTAGTCAGTAAAGTCTTACTTCCACCAATTGACCTCGGAGGGACTATTCACGTGATGACATTCTTACCAGAATTGCATAATTGGCCCCTACGAGTATTTCACTGTTCAATGCCAAGACCAAGCATCTCAATTCTTGAAAATCTCTTTCCAGACATAGGACCTATTTTCTGGGCCCCTCGGGTCTTAATCAGCACAGGAATGTTCTTACCTTGGCAGCTTCTGCTGTCGTCAAGCAAGTTATAGCCCGAAGGACAGATACAGTAGTAAGAACCAGGCCCATTCACGCATTCGTGCTGGCAGAGGAACTCTGAGAAGCTGCATTCGTCCATGTCTGCAGTGGTAAAACAAAGTTTAGTGTCTTTGGCTTTGCAGTTGAAAGAGCGGTCCCACAGGCAGGTGGCGACCCAGACTACGCACCCGTCACCCCAGCTGGAGCTTGGCACCCTCCAGCTCCCTAGAACTCTGCAGCAACCTGGCAAAATGCTATACCATGAGTTCTTGGTTAAACATTTTCCTCCTAGGGAAACCAAAGCTGCTGCTGAACACAATGCATGGCTTTTATTTATTTATTTTTCTTTTCAAATACCTGTCACCAGTTGGCTGTGTTTTCAGTTCTGTTTTACGTCAGAGATAGAGCTACTCCAACAGCAAAGCAGCAACTGTAATTCGAAAGGAAAGACTTGGCGGTGGTTTACTTTTCTTTTTTTTTTTTTTTCTTTTTTTCTGGAGAGCAAACTTCCCTTTCCCAGGGCCACATGGGTCCCAGCAGAACTCCTGCAGCCAGCCCGGCTGTTTTATGTTTCTTAGCTTCCAGCCTGTTACTTCCAAGGCATTCCAGCAAGACTACAGAGCTCATCCCAGCTTGGGTCAGACCTACTGGAAGCCCCAGTCATCTCCCAGATGATACCCAGAAAGCTAAGCAGTCTGTCAAACCTCTGATTGAAAGCAGAAATTGTGCTTTTTTCCCCTTGCGCTCATGAATTGACCAGTCATTGTGTTCTGCAGAACTGTGCTCAAGCGAGAAAGACGAACTTCAGAGCTGCCCACGGAGGCATGGCCGACTGAGGGGAAAACACATGCAAAGGCACTAGACAGAGGGAGGCTGCAGTTAATCATTTCCTTACTTCCCTGTTCAGGGGAAGAAACAAAGGCCAGAGACCCAGCCAGGAACTCCCAAGTTCTTATTCCCAGCTCTGACATGTTGACTCTCCCAGGCAAATCACTTTTACTCTTCAGGCTGAAGTTCTCTTTCTTCTAAATTGGGCTCAGTCCATTTATCCACTTTTGGTGTTTTGTGCAGATGGATTGGAAAGTATTTTAAGTTCAAATATGTTATAGGGGCTTTATGGCTGCAACCGCATTATCAAAAGGGAGATGAAAGGAACTCTATACCTACATCATCCTGTTCTTGTGTGACTTGCCCTGGTGAGTTTGCTGAAAAAAACACCTTCCTGACAAAACATGGATCGAAGGCTGACTCCGTAAAGGTATCAAGACATCACCCACTCCCTTGAGGTGTCCTAGCCCAGCACTCCAGGACATCGGACTCGTATAACCTGCGCTCACCTGCGGTCAGCTGCTGGAGGGACTTAAACCCCTGAAGGTCCTACATTTCTGCTGCTGAGCCCACGCAGGACAGACACATACCAAACAGTCTGGCATTCTGCTGACTACCCACAGAGGACAAGATGGTGGCCATTTCAGAGCACATGCAAGACTTATGTGATTAGAAAATAATCCCAATGTTGGGAAAGCCAGATTGAAATCTCTGCCTCTCTCCTTGAATTGGGCAGGGATGCCTCCCATTTTCAAGGTCAGCTGGCTGCTAGGCCATGGACTAATCCAGCGGTTGTTGAAGTACATCAGGATCCTGGTGTCTCATAGTAGTGTCATAGAATCATAGAATAGTTTGGGTTGGAAGGGACCTTTAGAGTCCATCTAGTCCAACCCCCTGCCATGGGCAGGGACATCTTCAACTAGATCAGGTTGCTCAGAGCCCCGTCCAACCTGGCCTGGAATGTTTCCAGGGACTGACCTGCTTTGACAAGCATTTTCTTGCACAGAATTGTCAATAAAAGGTTTTCCACTCTAAATCTGGGTGGTGGAAAGTCCCCTTTTCTGGCTTAACACTCAGACATGAATGAGGCTCAAGCACCACCTCTCCTGTCACTATTTTGTCCCAGCAATGTTTATGTAGCATGGCATTGAACTTAACTGGCTCAGGCCCCCAGCTGGCTCAGGAGCACATAAAAAGGTGCAGGAGTCTAACTTAGAAGCAGAAATGCCACTAGGAAGCAGAAAACTTTAGTTAGGTGTTGCATCTCTAAATTTTAAATGTGTAAGACCCTTTAGAAGTTTGAGTCTTTGTTCTTTCCCTTATAGTAAGGAGGTTTGGAGGGAAGAACAGCTTTGGAAACACTAATCTATACACATACTGCATATCACATGGCTCCTCTCTCACAAACAGCATGTTACATCTGTTTACTGTAAATTAAAAAACAAGTATTTTCCAGTGTGTTTTTCCTTCCAAGAAATATTGGCTGGATTCTCTAATTTTATCAGGCTGTGGGAACATTAAGTGCAGAAATAAGTTTTGCCTTCAATTAAAATAAAGCAATAAAATAAAAACAACAAGAGAGGAAAAAGTACAGTGACATAAGCACAGTTTCTTTTGCTATGTGCTGAACAGATTAGCAGTAGCCATACTAAGAAACCACATATATTTCTGAAGTGTAGACAGAGCCATACAGGAGAAATGGGGGAAGGTTTCAGGCAGAAGTGTGGAGTTGTAAGAGCAAGCGGGAGCCATGCATTCAACAGACAACTGGAAAAGTGCTTAAAGTATTTCTTTAAACATGGAAGAATGTTCTAGGACAGTCCCTTCTTTATTTGCTCTAATAAAGCTTCCTGTTCAGCATGTAGAAAGCGTTTTCTTATATTTTGCGGGTATCTTGGAGCTTTTTAATATTTAGCTTATTTCTTTAAAACTTTTGCAACCCTCCTCCATGGTGCTTTTCTGGCTATTTGCTGTGTGCTTTAACTGGAAAGAAGATCATACAAGTTGCAGCTATCCTGCTGCTAACCAGGAACCAAAGCACAAAAAAAAAAAAAGCTTTAAAAAGCTTGTAGGAAACAATATGTTGTGAAAAGAAAACTTAATAGAATTAAAGAAACCAAACCAAGAAATAAATAAAGACAGTTACCACTGCAGTTAACTCCGTCAGCTTCCAGTTCGTAGCCAGGTTCACAGCGGCAGAGAAAAGAGCCGTAGGTATTGACGCAGGTCTGAGTGCAAGGGTTTTCGCTTGTACATTCGTTCACATCTGCGGGAAACCAACGCCCAATGCATCAGTGATTTCGCCCCAAACTCTATTGTCAATTCATTACTGTAAAGCATTTCAAAGAGATTAGCTGTACCGTCAGAATGATTTGCTCCGAAAAAATATAACCAAGTCAGGATCGTTTATTGGGATTCAGGCTGCCGCCTGGAAATAGCATGTTGGAAACACAACATGCGTGGAAATGAAGCATTTTGGGAATGTCTTCAATCAGAAAAAAACAACATGGAAGATGGGGATGAAATATTTATTACAAATGCTTCTGGTTTTATCCCGCAATTTTAAAACCATTGAACTGACTTTGTCATAACAGACCTAAGACAAAATGCAACGGGATGTACCTGAGGAAGATAATGACAAAACCATTTTTTTTTTTCCTTTTAGGACATTAGCAGCTTCTGGAAAGTCCTCACATTATTAGCACAGACCATTTCCCTCAGCATGTGGGAAGATGCTCCCTGCTTAGGTAGGGAGAGGCTTTATGAAGAGGTTGTGCTGATTCAGGTGGGACAGCACAGCAAAAGGTGGTCTAATGCTCAGGACTTGAGTCTGGAGCTTGGGAGACTCAGATCCAATTTGCTGATTTTTTCTGTCTCAGGTGGGTCACACAGCCTCAGATTTTAAAAATAATTTCAGCACCTAAACTCTCTGAAATTTAAGTGAACTGAGTAAATGTATATTTTAGGGTGCTTGGGCCTTTGCACATATTTGTCCTGATACACTGGTCATATTGCCCCTGTACCCCTCTGAGGTACCGTGAATCACAGAATAATTGCCCAGGTTGGAAGGGACCTTTCAGATCACCGAGTCCAACCATCAACCTAACTCTGACAAAAACCACCACTAAACCCTATCTCTAAGCACTATGAAGCTACAGAAACATCTCAGGCTGACAAACCTACGAACATTTTCAAAAGCAATGTTGGGAAAGTTACTTGTATTCTAAGTACAAAGCAAGTTTTAGGGGTTGGGAACAAAAATTTTGGTCCTGGTTTAGCATGCACGGTACCTTGGCATGATCTTCCGTCGTCATTAAGCGTAAAGCCTGGGTTGCAGGTGCAGGAGTAGGAACCGGGCACGTTGGCACACAGCTGCTGGCAGTAGCCGTAGCGACATTCATCTATATCTACAGATGGGAAAGACGGAAAGTAGAGTGGTCTGCATTTTCCCATGCAGGGAGAAAGCAGAAAAGACGCTGAGCCAACAGTACGGATAGCGGCATACAGGTTACAGATCTAACAGCCACACTTTCGGGTGTTCACACCCAGAGCTGTAGCTAATATACATCACTACCCAAAAGAAGGCAGTGATGTGTTTTTATCCACAGCTAGCATCTATCAGTACGTCCTATGGACTGATTGTCATTGCTGTGACCTTCAACTTCATGCGGTGTCATCGGGATGCCCAGAGTCAGTCCCCTTAAGCGGTTACCTCAAAGCACACCTGATTGCTCGCACTGCCCGTCAACGCAAGCACAGACAGTGTTGCAGCAAAGTTTTGCCAAAATCAAGTTAGAAACCTTTTTTACCTCCATATATACCAAAGCTATTCACTGGAAAAGCATGAAGTATTTGTTACTAAATACTTCTTTTTTTTTTAGAAGAGAAGATATTCTTTAAAGATTTTTTTTTCCCAATAGTCACATTCACATTTTGTATGAATTTTTAACTGACAAGTTATAGTCTCTAAAATGTAAACAGTAAATTTACTGCCAAAATGGCAATTTGGGCTGAACTGCAGCACTAGAAATACATTGAGCTGACTGTTTTAAGCACAAGAAAATACTGTAGGATAGGTATGCTGGTAAGTGCTATGAGGATTTTGCTGCTGGAGTAAGAGCTGGAATGAAACACCTGGAGTAGCTGTCCTTTCCAAGGCTTTACATTTCCTTTGGTATTAACTGGCTTTTGATTTATGGAGATATTTTTAATGGCTGCTCTCAAAGCTCTGAGGTTAAGTTCGTGCAATAGAAAAGTGAGCCTTATTACCTGCACTCAGTTTGCCAGAAGGAGCAAAGCAGGAAGGCACAGGTTTTGGTGAAATGACCCCCACCGTAGATTCCAACACACATGAAAATCAAAATGACAGTATTCTCTCTATGGTTCACACGCATACGTATATATCTTCACGAATCCCAGCAGTTCATTCTTTGTTAGCTAAATTGGCTGCTGCTTGTTTTAGTGTTAAATATTAAGAATGTGCTGGGAAACTGAATTCTTGAAGGACTCAAACATTTACACGATGTGGTAATACCATAGAAACGACAGTGTTGTGAATCTGTTGTGTAAGTAGCTACATCCGGCAATTCAAGTTTATGTTGTTGGCCTCACTGGGGCAGTTTTGCCATAGAAAGTCTCAGGAAACCGTTCTGAAAATGTCAAAAGTCTTGCAAATACTCTCTCTGTGTAAACCAGCAAGGACACTGACACTCAGTTTTACCCTTGCTGGCTTTTATTTCTCACTGCATTCTTAACAGCAAGATAACCCAAAGGCCGGGGTCGGCTATGGTATGTACACCAGCAGCAGGCTTGGCCCAAACCCTGCAAAAAATGGCAGTGGTTTTAAGTAAATTAATGTCTCATTTGGCTGACACGATACATTACTTTAAATATATGCTCTGGCTTTTGCAGGACTGTTACCTCAAGAGTGACACATTTTGAGGATAAGGACTTTTACAGAGCTGCTTCTTGTGGGTGGGTCATGTAGACACCGCTCTACTGGCTCCTCCCGTATAAACTTTTCTGGGATAATTACAACAGAGAGAAGTGTAGCTTTTTATAACTGTGGTTTACTAACAGTGCACCAAAAAAGCCTGACTCCCAAAACCCAACCCGGCCCTCTGATTACGTTAAATGGTCTTTTACTGCTTTATGCCAGCAAAAATCACTTCTCCAAGGCCAGTGGAAAGTATGGGAAACAGAGTCTTTTTTGACACTTAAAGAAAAATACAGTGACTCTGAAGGCAATTTGCTTTTAGCTCTTTGCATTGCCTTGTAATAATCGACCCCGTGATTATTAAAGTGGACAATACTGCGATGTTATTGCTTGTTTTAAATGGCATAAGCAGACACTCAGATCAGTTCAGCAATGCAGCCACTGGAGTTCTCTGGTATATCCATCAAGCACTAAAGCACTTTATATCCATGTCCAAATTCCAAATGCTGCGCACAATTCTTTAATTTGGGCTGTAAATGGGAGAAGTGAATGGATGTAGAGATGCAGAGTAGAACCCTCTCCCTGCCTGCCCTCGTCCCCACCCCATGATGTACACCTGTACAACCCCCAGCAAAAGCTTTTCTTTTCCCCTAGAAAAGAGGATTTATCAGCGATTACGGAGCGAGGGGCTTGGAGAATTCATATTCCAGGGAACTACAGGACAGTGAGTCCCCAAAGCAGCTATGGCTGTGCAGACCCTGCTTGGAGGATGCTCAGCTCCGTCCCTGGCTGGTGAGTTACACAGCAGCTGTTTGCAGGAGGGAGGAGAGCAGCCCTGAGTCAGTCCTTCACTGGAATTAGTACTTGGGAGGAGAAAGTTGGAAAATAACTGGAGAGGCTCCCGGGATGAATGGGCAGGGAAAGCCCGTTCTCCTTCCAGCGGAGGTGTTGTGACAGGAAGGCCCAGCTCCGCAGAGCTGGCAGGCAAACAGCCTGTGCCGAGGGGAAAAAAATAATAATAAGCAAACTTAAAAAAAAAAATAATTGTATCCTATCTCCTAGGTCATATCTGTGTACCTAAAATTAGCATCTACTTCTTCATCCCACAGGCATATCAAGTGAGGGGAATGGGCTGGAGGAGAGGGGAGCTGGAAGGTTTTCCCATTTTCATTGAGGGATGTTTTTTTCAACAGGGCTGAGCTAAAGAGATGAACAGGACATTGCTGCAAGAAAAATAATGAAATTGAAATAAACTGCCTGGAAGTTACTGAAATGGCACCCAGGTCAGAGGCAATTTTTTTCTTGCCCCCAAGCAGCACGGTTGGTTGAATGAATCTGTTTCTGGGTGTTAAATACTGATCCCTTTGGGTCCAGACTGCCACTGGAAAGGACAGGTCTGTTTGGGAACAGATCTTTTTGTATACGTGCCTGTGATTGATCTTAAATGAAAGGGAATCCTCCAGACTGGGAATATCAAAATCCCACGTGTAACACGGACCCTAGTCATATAGCATTGGCATCTACATTTTTGTTCCACAAGGAAGTTCCTCTGCCAAGCATACTGTTGGCACTTAAAGAGACGAAAGACATTAGTTTCCACGTAGCCGAAGGTTTAACTGCATTTGACAAAGATGCTCAGTGACATTATTTCAGCAATTAGAGGTACACATGCACAGATGCACAAATCTCACATCGCCCGAGGTTTTTACCTAAACACTGGCCTTCTAACAGCCAGTAGCCTTCAGTGCAGGAACAGGTATAGCCCCCCTCAGTATTTATGCAGATCTGGGTGGGGTTACACTGGTGAGAATCTGAAGCGCATTCATCCACATCTGCAACACAGAAATACAACAAGAAAATATTAGAAATGGCAACAAAGACAGACCGCTCACACTGTACGGGGACTCACGCTCACAACGTGCTCAGCGGGTCTGTGCGAGGAACCGAAGCGCGGCGGAGTAGAGAGAACAACCATAACCTGAAGTAAAAGTCATAAGAATAAATGTCTGAGGGCAGAGAGAACTGAGGGTGCTCATCACATCTCTCCCTTTCGCAGATGACCCAGTGTTTCTCAGAGCTCCTCAAGAAAAGGATTCCGTGACATTGAGGTTTTTATTACTTCCACATTTGCTTTGTCACTGAACTGGGATTTCCATGCTACCGGCCAGTGTTCAGCCGCGGGGAAAGGCTGCTGAAAGGGCTATATAACCCCACTGCGGAGTGAGAGATGAAGGGGAGCTCAAGAGATGTACAAATACAACGCAGACATATAAAACCCCCTACTTCCTACCCCCACCAATGGAGATTATCTCACTGTAATTTTTCCGACAGAAGGTTCAACCAAAATCAACCTTTACCTGACAAAAAAATTGTATACTTCCCTGGAATCAATTTCCTGACAATAAAAATCTTTTATTTTTATTTTTTTTTACCATCCTTATTGTTTTTAATGTATTTGGCTCTTTATTACAACCCCTTAGGGTGCTTTTGTTGTGAGCTTTTTTTTTCTTTTTTTTTTTTTTTTGCATAGGAGGTGAATAGCATTCCTACATTTATATAAGCCAGGACACTGGAACCTAACTGATTAAAAATGCCTTTCAGAGTCATAAGTTCAATTTGAATCCCTCCCTGCTCAATCTCTTCCCTGATGTTTCTGGCGTCGGGTTTGCCTCTAGATGTCAGAAATGGAAATATCAAAAGATAAATTGTGTCGTTTTTTCAGCCAACTCAGATTTCTATGTTTTATTTATTAATACCTAAACTATTTTTTATTCCAGCATACTGTGCACTGGCCTTTGCTGAAGTACTATGTCATCCGAGCAATGCTACTCCCTTGATCCCTCCCTGATTCTTATTAACCCAGACTTCGTTGGGTCATGACTGAAAGTATCTCGCGAACGCACTGGGCTGGAGCAGGCAGCGGAGGGCAGGAATTATGTCTCAGTATCTGCCTGAGGCACCTAGCACAGCCAGTCAGCCGGAAAATCCCAGCAGTCATGAAATAACTGATCCAGTCTACCACAGCAGCATATCTAACATGGTCGGGTATATAAATAAATACATACATATTATATATACGGAGAGAGTCAAGAGTTCTTATCTTGCCAACATCTGTATCAGGGCGATTTATGGTGAGTCAAAGCTGCTGAGATAACAAGAGTGGCACAAGCAGAGGTAATTAACTCTGTTGGAAATCAGTTCCCACATATTTATTGGCCAGAGAAAAGGTTGGCAAAGTGGTGGGGGAAGCGGGAAAGGGATAAGATAACAAGTCTCGACTATAAAGGTACACAGATGTGTTGTTCAATTCATATGTTGCTCCTGTGATTGGGCTAAAAATTCTGGGTCCTCCCTTCATACAGCGTAACACACATAATTGGCAGTATTTGAACACAGATTTTATCTAACCATAAATTTAATAAGGATGACATTAATGTTTTCTAAATGAAAAAGCTTTCTATTTATCATGTTTGCTTATTGTTTTAGGAGTGGGACTTTGGCATCTGGCCAACCCTGCTGTTTCTAGCCTACCCCAAGCTTAAAAAGGAGGTTTTCATTTTCCATGCTCCCTGCTTCCAGTAATATTAATAGGTTAAGACCAGTAGAGACAAAACGAGGGAAAGGGCCTTTACCACATGTGGTAGCAATGCTCTTGGAAGACTACAGATGCTGTGGTGCATCTTTCTTGCAGGGGTGCAACACGCAGCCTTCACCAAAAGCAATGGGTGGCTGCAGGACCAGTTTTGTTCCTGAGACATCTCTGTAGCAGTTGCATGAGCAGCAGCAGTATACTCACTGAGGATAAGTAAGACATTAGTCCTCTTTTCTTTGCTATCTACCAAGCAGATTTCTTTGCTTACTCCCAGTCCTCACCTTTCATGGTGGTATTGGAGATGTATTTCCCTCTGAACACAAAATCTTTTACAACAGAGGCTACCTGTGGAGTTTCTGCTGCCCCTGAAAACCTGGTCAACCTGAAGTTATCTATGCAAAACACCTTGACTCCCCATGTTTTACACTGAATCATACCTCACGGACTTAATTAATGAAGTTTTATGCAACCAACAAGTATAAGCAGTATTAATGGTAGCATAAAATCTTTTTGCTTGGGCCTGAGTGCACACAAGTGTGCTATATTACATGTCTCTGGCTTTTTCTAAGATTGCCCCTTACCGTGATGTGCCATCGAACTCTGACAGGCACAGCCAATGAAATCAAATCAATGATTTTTGGTGAGCAGCCTTTTCTGTTCAAACAGGTCGTATAATCCCAGCCTGTCTGCCAGGGGTTAGTTACACTGCATGGGCTCACTCAGTGAAAGCTGATATTTGCGCACTGAGAAAAACGTGGGTGCAACAATTGGCTAACCATTAGGTATCCTCTTGAAGAACATCTGAGCCGGGAAGACAGAGGGTGCCTTGCTCAGCCCAGTGGCACAGTGCAGCATACAGCAAGAACCAGCGTGGCTGATAAAGTCAAAACCAGGCATTTGACAGGGAAAGAAAAAACCCCAAACCTCAACTTACTTCTACTGGGGAGAAAACTAGCCGTAAAACTTCAAGAGATCACCTATAATGGATCCACTAGACTTAAGTGCCAGCACAGAAGCATAGGTTGTTATCACCCAAGTGCAGGACCCGGCACTTGGCTGTGTTGAACCTCATACCGCTGGCCTTGGACCATTGATCCAGCCTGTCCAGATCCCTCTGCAGAGCCAACCTACCCTCACCACTCAACTTGGTGTCATCTGTGAACTTACTGAGGGTACACTCGACCCCCTCGTCCAGATCGTTGATAAAGATATTACAGAGAACAGGCTCCAGTACTGAGCCTGAGGAACACTATTGTGACTGGCTGCCAACTGGATGCCAACCACAACTCTTGGGGCCTGGCCATCTAGACAGTTTTTCACCTAGAGAAATATACATCCACCTAAGCCATGAGCAGCCAGTTTCTCCAGGAGAATGCTATGGGAAACAGTGTCCAAAGCTTCACAAAAGTCTAGGTAGAAAACATCTACAGCCTTTCCCTCATCCACTGAGCAAGTCACCTTGTTATAGGAGGAGATCAAATTAGTCAAGAAAGACTTGCCTTTCATAAACCGATGCTAACTGGGCCTGATCACCTGGTTGTCCTGCATGTGTCACACGATGGCCCTCAAGATGATCTGCTCCATAACCTTCCCCACCACTGAGGTCAGACTGACAGGCCTGTAGTTCCCCGGTCCAGCAGGTCCCCTTCCCTAGTTGGCTCCCTCACCAGCTGGTGAGGGCAGGGGCTGTCCTCTTACATACAGAGCCAATTCACAATCAGTCTGTTTCTATTTGAAGCCTTCCAGTCCTCATACAAATAAACTTGTACTACGAAACCCTGCAGTGTCCCACTTGGTGATAAATATCAGTGCCCCTGGATTTTAACCAGGACATTCAAGACTAAGAAATTAAAGCACTAGCCTGTGATCACTCAAGACAGAAGCAAGAACAGGTCACACTCATTTCTGACACGTAGTCCTTCATGTGGCCCAATAAAACCTGCCCTTATTATACGAACACTTAAAGATGAGACTTCTAAGAAATTTCATGCAGCCTCTACCTTGGCTAATGACAACTAAAGTAAAAAATTAACCATCATTCTAAAAGCATTATGTTCTACCAGGAGACCTCAGAGGCATGAAAGGCTCTTTCAGCTAAACTCTATGCTTCTCACAATGTTACTGTCCTACCCTAATGGGGGATCAAACCTCAAAGTTTCCAGCAGTTACTGAAACAGAGAGAGAACTATTGACACAGTCAGTGGCAAAGTGAAAAGGTTTTTTAGCTACCACACCTCTTCTTACCCTTACAGACAGGACGGGGATTGTTGCTGTGAGATTACCTATGAAAACAAGAGGATGTTAAAGATCGCCATGCTAACCACTTTAAATAAGTCCAAATTTTCTCAAATGACTAGTGACTCTGGGTGACTCCTTTAGGGGTTCCTGATTTTGAGGGCACTTTAAACCACACTAGGCAACCAAGGAAGGGCAGGATGGATCCCTGTTCAAAAGTTTTCTTGCCAAGGAGTGCTTGCCCAATGCTGGCCCTGGATGTCTCGGATATGTGTGTTATCTGTGTGTAAACTGCTGTGTGTTATCAAATTAGCAGTCATCTATATTCTCTCAGCCATCCTTCCAGTTGTTGTGTCCACATTACTGCTCCCACAGCTAGTTTCAAAGGCAGAAGTTCAGGCAGAAGTCCAGAATGAAATTAAAATTTGACCTGAAGTGGGAATGATTCACGTTGTTACTTCCCAACTGGATACTGAGAGCAACCACACAGCCCATTCAGACCACCGCTCTCTGCCTCCTGAGAAATACCACCTAGAACAAACACAGAGCCTCGTGGCTCAAAGCCATGAGTTTTAAAGACCTTTGGTTTACTGACTGAGGGAGAGAATAGGTAGGCAGCATCTCCATATACATTTTTCAGGAAGCCCTTGCTGCAAGAGCTGGAGCGCAAATACTCCAAAATTAACCACAACCCTCTCTCTTAGCTGAGTATGTTAAAAATTTATGGCTGTGCTGGTTTGGTCTAGCAGCCCTGGGGTGTGATGTTCTGTTTACTTGACATTTTGACAGAGGTGAGGTGGCTGGGGCAATGGGGTTTCATTTGGGGATTGGAAGGGTGGAGAAAGTGTATTTTTTATATTTCTGGCTGCCTAGCTGCCTTTTGTGGGATGTGATGTGCTGATGCTTTGTTTTTATTGGTACAGATTGTATTTTTAATGGATGGCAGGATGCCTGGTGACTGGATAGATATCATTTACAATGTCAAAATAAATAAATGAACTAATTGTGTTTAGCATGCAAATTACTGGCTTTGTGGTTTATTATCTGTAAAAGCTAGCAGCAATCTTCATAGATTCTTTAGAATTTAGCCACATCATATAACAATGAATGACATTTTTAATTCATTGTCCATAAATTAAAAAAAAAAAAAAGATTAAATAATTGAAAAGCCATGCATACAAAAAAAAAAATAAACAGGGCAGCACAGAGTCATAAAGAATACCTAGATGTCAAACTGCGGCACAACACCACATCTCACCAGGGAGGATTCTTATCAGAAGACCTTAATGATCTTTAATACCGACTCATGTCCACAAAGAATGCAGGACTGAGGCCACTCTCATATGTATCAATAATATCACAAGAAATCACAGCACAAAAAAGAAAAGCAATACTCTAATGCACTGAATTAAGCCCCAGACATATTCGATACTGATCAAATAAAAGAGGCTAAAACTAGGAGACCGGAAATCTCAAGAGAGAATTGTAAATGTGGAATCAAGCTGTGAGTGTCTACAGGATCCTGAGGATCTGGTTTTGGTCCACTGTTTTCCACATTTGGAATAAAATACAGAGTATCGCTAGCTGGTGTAATTAAGAACTAAAAAGGGAACACAACTCTGATACAAAAGTAATTTCCTAGGTATAGTGGGCACATTTGAAAATGCATTTCAAGGCAGATAAATGCAAGGTCATATATTGTAAGTAAAAAATATTGGTCATGAAAAGAACTTTGGGGTCATTAAAGATAATCACTTGAACACAAACTTTTCCTGACACAGTGCTGCTGAAAGGACAAGCATAAACATGAGAACACTGAGTAGACACAGGAAATTGTTCTTACCACTGTATATTGCATTAGTAAAGCAATCACTGAAATACATTTCTGCTGTCAACACTTCAAAAAGCAATATTGCAAAGAGATCAGGAAATCTCCAAAGAGTAATTCCAAGCCATGAAAATTTGCCTCAGAGCAAGATAATGTTCAGTACTCTATTTAAGAAAAGGTTCAAGGTATATCTGCCTGTGATCCATAAACATTCCCATGGAAAAGTTTTTTGCTGGAGATGGTCACTAAAGCTAGCAAAAGACAATGGGATGAAATTCAGTCTTTAGAAAACAAATTCAAGATAAAAATAAAGCACAGACTTTAGTAGTTCTAGTGGTGAACCATCTGAGAAACATAAGGCACATGGTAGATGTTCCTTTACTTTAGGGCCTTATACCTGAAGAGTATTTCTTCTTTGAAATATGCTGTAGCAAAAACCTGTGTGCTTGAAATATCAAATGCTGGGTAGGTTCTGTGGTCTGTGTCACAAAAAAGACAGATTATGTGATCAAAGTGGTGTCTTACAGTCTTCACTGATCTAACATCACTCAACGTTTAGTTATTTTTATCTATACATTATATTCATAACCATCCCACCTGAGATTTTCTGTTTACCTTAAATCTTTTTTAATTTCTTAGGCCATTAGAAGATCTATCTTGGCCAGTGAAACTACTGAAAATGGGGATAGGAATTTGAAAAGTTCTTCCTAGTGATTTCTCTTTTGCAGAGATTTAAATGTATGCATGTACAATTTTTCATTATTTGTTTGTACTTTTATCAATACATTTGATTTTTAGTGAGTGATATTGTACCTCTAATGTTTGTAGTAACTACAGAAAAAGTATGGAAAACTTAGAAAATGCTGATAACAGTCTTATGCTAGAACATTTTGAGTCATCAGCCTGAAGATGTTGGGCATGCCAACCACCTTCCTCTCAGGACATGCAGAATGATTGAATCATTACGAAGCATGAAGCAAGATAAAGAATCCAAGTTATTACCACAGACATTCTGTTGAATCAAAGAGCCCAGAGAGGACTAAACCGCAGGTTAGGGAAAGTGGACATGCAGGAAGTAGGAGATTATTTGGCAATATAAGTGACTTCAAGAGGTGGAAAGCCAGGGGAGAAAGTAAGCAGACAGGAGAAGGATCAGAGGTGCTTAGGAACTGGAAGCACTTGCCCACTGAAAGCTGAGGTTCAAAAAAGGTAAGAAAAAGCAACGCTTGCCTTTCTTCTGCTCAGAAAAACAGGATTTTGTGCATAAACAGGACTTTATGCCTTAAAGAATACAGAAGGTAACACAGTCCTTAAGATCAACTTATCAGTTCACAGACAATATCAGAGTCCTTCAGGAAAAGACTTTCTTGACAAAAAGCTACATTTAAAAAAGGAAAAAGTGAAATAAATATGTTGCAGAGTTTCATTTTGGAATTTATGAGCGTGTGGTCACATACCACACCCCAGAGAAAATGCATGTGGAAAGCTTACTGAAGAAGCTCCACCCCAAGGAGGTGATTTGCACCTGCTACTACAAGAACAAGGGAGATGACTGCCTTGTTATGTCCATCCACCGGTGTTGAAAGCGATGGGATCCATGACCACGCTTATCGCTCCAGAAGCGAGATCTATGCCTGGGGTGTTGTGATCGTTCCGCTCCCTCCACGACAGCTCCTTTCCCTGGTGGCCAGCACGGTGATAATGCCCCTAGCAGAGAGCTATCACGGAAGGACATGGACTCATCATCTCTAAGCTAGAACCACATTCTTGGAGGCTTTGGTGATTAGAGGAGAAACTTTGCTTGGACTCCGTATTCAAGAGGGAAGCCAATGTGGACAGCAGATTTCCAAAACGATATGCTTTTGGCAATGTGCGCTGCTTCACAGATGGACTGTTACATTTTGTTCTATTTGGAACACATTTAGCATGCATGACTTCCTTTCTTAAGTAATGAATTCTGATAATCATGCCACAAATTTCTGTGGGTCACAGTAGTAGCGATGCCTGTGTTTCCCTCTTTTGACCAACCATTGACAAAAGTGGGTATGTTTTTGCCATCATGATTATTTGAGGGCCATTAGCACTGCAGGGTCCAATGCAGTAAGGCTGAAGATTAATTTGACAGTTGTGAGAGCACAGGTCTTGCCCAGCAAAAAAAAGTTTGCCATGGAAAGTCTTCTTCTACTAGGAGGTGTGGGTGATTTTGGGGCCCTACTTCTTTATTTTATTCCGTTTGTATTTTAGTCCCGCTGTTGTACCAGCACAACCCCAGGAGATCACCCTGCTCTCGAGCTCGTTCCAGAATCTCTGTCTGCTCAAACGCTGAAGCTCGTTCAGTCATTTATAACCCTCAGGGCTCCGTTTTAAAATAATACAAAGATTGGATGTCTGTTTTTTTATAGGAATAATTGCAGGCCAGGACTAAACACCCGAGCTCAGTAACATGGGTATCAGTTCCAAGCTTACTTGGAACAGAGCACTTTCCCCAAACTTCTCCCCCACTCCTTATTTGGACACTGAGAAATAATTTCCTCAGTAGTAGATTTTTACTCAGTGAAATCACATGTTTTCTCAAAACTTCTTTTTTTTTCTCAAGATAATTACATTTGATAAGAAAAGGGGAGAAATAACAATGCCACATTCCTAAAGTGCAGACTGAAGCCAAATTCAAACTGCTGCTGTGTGGGGTCAGTGTTTTTTTCCAAGGAGGACTGACCCTGCTGAGCTTGGACACAATCCAATATCAACTCCCTAAACACCTGTTTAATTGCATATTTCGGTGTCTGAGGATCGGCCGTCGATCGCCAAATTCATCTTCTATCTGCATCCCATATAGATTATGTTATCAGTCGATTGCTAAACAAGGATTAAAGCGTTTTTTCACATAGATGGTCAGCCTGGAAGTGGATACTAAATAGTGTGAGGCGTGAGTCTGTAACGCTGCTCCTTCTGCTTGGTATGAAAATTGCTCAACATGTGTCACAGGTTCTAGATCTCCTGCCAGCTATCTGAGCCTCTCCTTCGCTAGCGCCCTTTTAACATTACTCAGAGATGATAAACAACAGCTAAACTGTGAAAGGCCTCTGCTCTCTGAGCACAGTTCTAGTCCCGCTTTTGTGATTGAGATTTACGGGGCAGCCGTGCAGGTAAGTGTAGAGCCGGGGGACAGAAGGGGCAGCATCCTCTTCCCCTCCTGCTCAGAACACACCTGTGCATGGTTCGTACGCTCAGCTCCTTGCTCACACCAATTCCTGGGGCTCCCTGTTGGTACAAGATGACACTCACACCCACTTGTGTGGTCTATTCCCACAAATGCACAGTCTGCTCATTAATTCTGGGATCAGAAATGAGGCAAACTACTGATTTCAATGAAAGGCTTTGCTTAAACGTGGAGACTCCATGGACGGAGCATAGCTGTATTCTCTGGGTTCATGATTTCCTGGTGCAGGTTTTGCACAACTTCAGAAATCCATGGTTAGTGCATGTGATTTGGGAAATTCGGTTATTTCCCTGCTGCACTTAACGCTATTCCAAGTAGCTGTGGTAGAGCAGAACAAGAGTGACCTGAGTACCCCGCCGGGGCTGGGTAGAGGTGTTTTAGCATCCCACTCAGGACATCGAACCTGCTGAATTAGGAGATACAAACCAGCTGCTGCCCACATCAATGGTTTTGTCTTCATTAGCAGGAAACATATTTTTCAGCTGAATAATTGGAGCGTTGCTGTTGTACTACCCGTTTCTCAAAATGACCTGTTTCGTGTGATCACAGGCTACGCTGAGATCTGCTGGTAGGGTGGTGAGAGGAGCCAGGGAGCACTTACTGAGAGCTGTCCCAGCTGCTGGGAGGTTATCTAAGTGACACTTTCTATTGCAACGGAAAAGAAAAAGATGCGCAATCAGAGCCAGGAAACGCACACTAAGAAATTAAAACATACTTCTAGCAAAAGGTCTTTACAGTCTGCCCTTTGCTGCATGATATGAAATAGTTTCAGGCAAGAACCCCTAGAGAAGGCTTATAAAATTTCACAGAAGAGGAGCAGAACTGTTAACATTGAAAAAGTGATTTTTCTATGGCTGAATTGTATATTTTCTCTGCAGTTCTATGGGATAATTTTAAAAGGCCCTGTAAGAAGGAATATATAAAAAATATAGGAGTTAAAAGCACTATTTATAAAGCCTTTAAACATGTCAGTGAAATCCTATTGGCTTCTCCAACAAATTCTTTCAAAGACTTTTCTGTTAGGGTACAGAGCATGAGAGAACTAAAAGAAGAGAACTGCTATTCCCACTTTCGCTCCCCAGGGAGCTTTGAGAAATCACTAGCACAAAGAGTCCAGCCAGCTGGTTTAGCCAATTGGTGGTCAGTTTACATTTCCTCTAATAAGTGAACTTCTTGACCGTACATTTTAACTGAGTCATTAAGAGCTCCTTTTCCAAGTGTTTTGGCAGGCTAAAGAGGTCTGAGACTGTGAATAGACCACAATAACTAGTAAAGAGGAGAGCAGCCCTACTTTTAATACAGCAGAAGAAATGGATCCAAATGGATCCAGAAATTAAAGCCGCAATGAAAACAAGGGATGCAAATATCCACCTGCAGGATATAACGGAAACTTTTATCAGCAGGATTGCTTCTCCCATTAAAATGCCGCCACTTTTGATGTGTGACATGACAAAAGCTTTAACCGTTGCTCAAGCATGTTGTGCGAACAGCTGTGGCAGTGAAGTATTGAAGACCTGAAAATACAGGAGAGATACTAGGTGTGCAAAATGTACATAGCCCTAGAGAGAATTCAGTATGGATGCTCTAGTCACTCTCACAGGATACCTTGAAATCCTTAAGATATATGAGAAAAAGAGGACCCCATGCATGTATATAAACAAGGGATCTCCACTATGGGGAACTGGAATGGTAATATGACATTCATCACTAACTAATCTCTCACAAAGCTTCAGCAATCAACACCAGCACCTCATTCAGGAATGGACTGGATTCAAAGCTGCTTGGCTTGAGCACACAAGGAGGCTCCAGCTGGAGGTGCCATGGCTGGAGATTGCCTCACGTCACTGAAACCGCATGAGTCAAACACACATGCAATGGAGACTACAGTGCTTTGTCTTCCTCCAGGAATCTGGGATCTTATTCCCTGAACCTAGCTGATAAAACCAGGGAAAAGACCCTGGCCCCACCAACGGCACTCTCAGAAACTGTGTGTGGACAGCGTAGGGGGGGGTTATATTTGCTTTAAAGGCTCTGTGGCGCTGATCAGTTATACGTGACTCAACACTCACATCACTTGTCTGCCCCGGCACCGCCAGAAGCCCTGCAGGCAGCGGGAAGGCGAAGGCAGAGCTTCAGATCTCTGCCCATGGCAGCAAGCCCTGCCAGCTCCTCTGGGAGCTGTCGTGATTGACTACAAAGAGTGTGTTACGCTTGGCACTAGGGGCATTGGGGGGCTTATCAGGGGAGAAAATTGTTTTTCATATTTCATCTGAGTTTCAAATCTGCCCGTGTGTCCGCATGCTTTATAACAATCTCAAAAGCACCACAAAGCTAAGGTAATTCTCATATAAATGTTAGGGCCTTTTGCAAGCAAAGAATGGGTAGTGGACAAAAGCCAGTGGAGAGGAAAAATCCTTGAGAATTATCCTCTGCAAATACTGGCTTCCAGGCTCAGACAGCTGTGTCCTCATTACTGTTAATAGCAAAGAGCTATGCATGTTGGGCAACATTCCCCTTTGAGTGTATACATAGCAAGCCATCTATGTATTTGTTCCTGTGGTGGTGATCATTGGAAAACGCCTATAATCCCTGCTCAAATAACTGGCTTTAACTCAGATTTGGCATTCACTGTTCTATAATGATTGAGCCACATTTGCTTGCAATGTTCCCAAAATTGCCGCCAGCCAACTGGGTTGCAGACCTTCCCAGATAAATGAAAACTGTGTGGCTATGGGAGGTTTACTTTGTTCCAATTAGTGTGTGATGTAGACGTCTGCTGGCACTTCTCCTGCTCTCCTTACTCTCAGTTCATGGCTCCTTTGAAAAAGAGGTGTTTCATCTCAAAGGGCTTTTTCCCTTTCTCTCTCTCTCTCTCTCTCTCTCTCTCTTTGTTTTAAACCCCATTCAGTTACCTTTATTGCATAAATTAAGACAGAAACTCTCCAGATTGGTGAAATCCTGAGATAATAAGCCCTTGAAGCACATGTGTTTCAGGGGCAAGAAGCTGAGTTTTGTTTAGCCTCAAGAACTGCCAGTTTTAAGCAGGACCACGACAGGTTCTCAATGGTTGTGAAACTCCCAGGCAGGACAAGATGTGAGGCTGAATCTGCAGCAAAGAAAATTTCTAATAAAAGTTACCTAAACACTTGCAGGCGTCCTGGCCTCACCTGTCAATCAATAAATCAATCAAGATAAAGGCAGATCTTCTTCCCTGTACTGATCCTGCCGTAAAACAGATGTGCTGATCTGAATAGCCTTGACTGAATTTCAATCTATGTAACTCGAGATTTACTTAAAAGCTGAGAACAAAATCCTTCACTTTTGATTACTGCTTCTACTTCACTATATCAGCTTCCTTCCATCCAAAGATCTCACAACGTTTTAAAATCAATGCTAAAACTCAAAGTCTACATGACCAAGAGAATATAATTTTCATTTTATGAGAGTCAGATAAATTAAAGGCTAGAACCAGTATCAAACACAGGCTCCTGCTCTTCAGGCACTGCAGTCTCAGAACCATCGCACAAGGCATGTTGGACGTGACCTCTAGAAGTCATCTGGTCCAAGCCTCCACTCAAAGCAGGGTTGAGTCAGTTCGGTTGCTCAGGGCCTTCTCCAGCCGAGGTTTGAATTTCTCCAACCTGTGGCTATAAACTTTACAAACTTCTGTTCCGGTGTTTGACCACCTTCACAGTGATAACATTTCTCCTTATATCAAATAACAATTTCCCATACTGCAACTTTTTCCCGTTCCTGTCCATGTGCACCTCTGAGATGAATTTGGCTTCATCTTCTCTACATACTCACATTACACAATTGAAGACAGCAAACAATACAATTCCCTCACCAGCCTCATCTTCTCCAGGCAGAGTAAACCCACTCCTCTCAACCTCTCCTTGTACGTTTTGTGCTCCCACCTTCTAACCACCATGGTGGTCCTTCACTGGATCCCCTTCCTATGCCCATGTCTTTCTTATACTGCACACTCAACTGTCTCCTGGAGGTAGCTGAGAGATAATACTTAAATTCTTATATACACAGATGAGTAATAAACCTTGTTATCAGTGTGAACTTCTGCTTAATTCACTAGAAACTGTTGAGGTGGGAGAACCATTGCAACGGATGCTGTGCAAACACGGCTAGAACCAGGCCTGCCCTACTCACACATACAGATCTGCACATTTTTATCCCCAAAGCCTCAAGGTAAGTCTACCTTCTTTGCACTAGAATTAAAACATTGCTGATGAGTGCTAAAGGCTGAACATGTGGCCAGTCATATTACCAATGTCACAGGCAGTCCCACCAGCTCTCACAGAACCAATGAAAGCTCAGAAAGAAACATGTTTACATTGAGTGTTCCCAAACCAAATGGTTCAATTCCAAGTAGCCTGGCTTGAAAAAACATGTTCTGTTTAGGTAATTAAAAAAAGGTAAATAAATAAACAAAAAAAGCAATGTTCCCAACCAGCAGGAACATTTTGATGTCTGTGGTTATTCCTGGAGCAAACTCCTGCTCTTACCCTCCAGAAGGCACATCCCAGTGAATTTTCCATCATGTGGGCCTGCTCTAGTGAAAAGCTAAATTACATTTTTTCCCTTTATTATAGCACATCCCTTTATTAGCCCCTTATTACCACAAGGTCTCTGGTCATACTCAGTCATACAAGAGAGCAGGCAAATTTCAGAAGGCCCAATCTCCAGCAGAAGCACGCCTAGCAAATCCTTAGCGTGATTAGCATTTTACCATTTGAGTCTCTGTAATCATCTCCAATAAAATACTGCAGACGGTGCTTAATTCAGCGTTTCATGTCCTTCCCCGGGTCAGATGGAATGAACCATGGATGGATCAGGGACTTCTGAAACGGTTTCGTGTTCCAAGCTTCTAGATGTCAGTTTGAGATTTTGGTGGAGCAGCGTGTGATGGTGTTTTGTATCTTGTGATGATATATATCCCTTAACGGCTTCAGAATATACATGACCTGCTGGGCCATTAATGGGTATACTACAAATTGTCAGCTGCTGATTACATTTAGAGGTGTTCTCCAGTCTGTGTAGGACACATCTATGCCGTATCTCTCTGGGCTCAAATCTACACTCAGGTTTTCAAAACTGCCTGGGGAATATGGATATATTTTTCAATTAAAATTATAGGCAGGGCTGGAAGTGTTATGTATAACCCTGTAAAAGTTTATGATTCTCTTACACCACTTTTCATCTACGACTAGTTAAACCTCTTGAAAATATCCATGACCCAAATTGTTATGGTACAAGCTGAAAAAAAAGAAGCCACTGATTTCACTAAGAATTTCGCCCCCAAATGCAATGTACTAGCTGAATAACACAATACAGGTTTTACAAAACCCCACCTTCAAATAGTGCTGATTTAGTGGGGAAGAACACCTCCTTCCTAAAGCTGGCACACTTACGGTCTTTTGGGAAGACTGCATGAAACCAACTGACAGCTCTCAATAGACAGTTCTGGGCTATTCCATCACAAAGTCCGCCCTGCTTTTAACTGAAATAATTTCAGTCTGCTTCTGAATTAAAGCTCCAGGTGCAGTGCCTAGTGATTTGCTGGCAAGAAGAGTTGTATCTATTGCTGTAGCCTGCCTTTGAAACACATGAGCATGATCCAAGGCTGCTCCAGCCTATGTCTGGTTTGGAATTCCCCCCAGGGTTTGGGATAGCAGGACGTTAACAGCGTGCTATAGCTTTTAGACCCCATCTCCTCTCCCTGGCTGGGTTCCTGCTCCAGGAGTAAGGAATGTCAGTCTGGCAAACTGATTCTGCCAGAAATTCCGCCTTCGGAAAGGGGATGTCAGGCTACCCATTTAAGCTACCTCAACTTTGTGTTGCTCCACCATAGGGGCAATAGCTGTTATTTAATGGATGGAGGCTCTTACCCATGCTATGAACTTTCCTCTGCAGCGTTAGATAAAGCGAACAGTTTTCTTTTGTGCCTCTGTGCACACTGGAAGCTGGAAATACATCAAAGGGCTCAAAAGTACAGCAACTTAAAGATACCTGGTAACACCTCTCCCATCCCTAACTTGTGCAAGACTCTTTCTGCCTAACATTTGTTCCAGGCAGTTTTTAAATGCTTCTGCTGATACACTTTGTACTGTTCCTCCGCTACAACATACTTAATGTATTCTTGTATAACCTGATACACGGCACTGTCATAAAGGGCTTTACTATGTTCAGTCTAAAAGTAATTTTCCTTTACTTCATCAAATTCTACCCTATTCAGGAATAATCATACTTTTGTACCACCCACCACACACAATTTCTGCTTCTCTGACGTTTACAGTTACAATTGCTGTGATCTTACCCTCAGCTTTACAATATACTTAGCTCTTTAAATCAGCCAGCCTCAATAATTCCTCCAATTTACTGTAACTCTATACTGAGATTTCTATAAATTTATGTAAATTTATCTGGTAGTAAATTACCCAATGTCAGTAGGTTGGACCCATTCTCCACAGAACGTATCAAAGGACTATTCCCTTTGCTCTGGGATGAGAAGTCTCAGTACCACTGTCAGAAACTGGCCCATGATACAATGCTCTTGACATCACTGCCTTCTACCGTTCCTCTTCCATCAGGTGGCCATGTGTTAGGTCATCTTTTCATCTACTGCTGGGTTTCCAGCCCCTTAATTTCCTGACCACAATCGTAGCTTTTCCAGCCTTCTGTGTATTACTATGTGTACAATCCTCCCATTCCCTGTCACCTATAGATATGCTGGGGTTGTACCACAAAACCAATTAATGCCTTTGATCTAACAGTTAATTTACCATCTCACCAGCTAATGCTTCACTTACACAGGGAGCTGGCTAGAAAACAAGAATTTTACTTCACAAAAATAAAGTATAAATTAGCAAATGGAAACAAGCTCAAAATATTAGGACAAAGCAGACATTAAAATTGCTTCTCTTTGTGGAAAAACAAAACAAAACAAAATCCCAGATGAAAAAAACAGTTAGCGTCAGACCAAGCAGTAGGTCATGAATTCATTCAGACCCTGTGAGTTCATGATGCCCTCCTCTCCCTCTCCGCCTGGGCTCTCCCTGTTTAGCTGAAGCTTTTCTTTTATTTTCAGTATCTGAATGCTTCATGAACACCAACAGATTTGTTCTCACTGTAGTGGAAAGTTACTGATGTAGAGCTGAGCCATGGAAAAGCTAAGGAAATATTCCAGGAAGACTTACAAGCTTGTATATAGACACTTGCGGGTGCCCAATTGAAGACACCAGACACACCCTGACTTTCAGAAAGTGCTGAAAACTAGAGCCCTCAAGGGCTTCCAACTGCTCGCTCAGATACTGTGATTCCTCAGGTAAGTAGTCGAGCAAAAAGATCCGAGGTCCCACTGGCAGCCTGTGGCAAAGACTGCAGGCCAGACCAATGGGCACTTGCATGCTGAGCTTCCATTGAGGATGAAGGTGAGTGAGAGCAAGGGATCTAATCAAGCTTTGGGGATCTGGGCCTTCATTCCAGCTGTCCTGTCCTCTATACTACTGTCCTATCAGCTGGACCATCCTTCTCACACTGCAGAGTAGCCTTACACCACAGGGCACCTGCAACCATGAGTTATGGTAGAAAAGAGCTAAAAGCAGACAGGGTTTTGCTGGTGTTAAAACTGCAGACAAACTTCAGTGCATCTTGTCATCCTCAGTGGGCAGCATGTCCCAGCCAAGAGGCAGAACAGCGAAACTACTCCCCTGAGCTGGGCTGGTGATGTGTAACTCCCATTCATCTTCTGGTAGCTTTATTTGCTATGACAAATTCTGTCATCTCATTGAAGTACTAAAACGGGAAGCCAGTCAACTGGCAGATGGAAGGGTCAAAGCATGTTAAACTCCACACAACATCAGGCAGCTCTTATATTTCTGCATGGCAGCTCTGTCATGGGTCTGGTGTCCAATGGACAAGACAAAGGAGCAATGCCAGCATTGCCATTACCTCTGCCTATAGAGCCTGGCAAAACATATGGTCCATTTGGCTGATTTATATTGGTAAAGGAGCCAATTCCTATTTTCTATATATTTTGGCTTAACATCTTGATTGTGACATATAACCACGTCTAATTTCAGGCTGGAACCAAGCGAAAAGAAACAAAGCTGACCCAAAAAATATAAGGGAGAGGCCAAGAAAAACGATGACTTTTAAGTCATTGAGAAGACTGCCACCTCTAGGCACTGTGGGTGCTGCAAACACAAGCAAAGATGAACACAGGCCTGAGCAGAGTGCTGGCGCTATTAAGGGCACTGAAAATAAATAAGCCTTCCAGGAAAAAGGAGGCGCTCTATCATGCACTGAAGCCTGCACGTTATGCCACAGGGAGGTAAAGAAGATGTCACTCAATACAACCAAAGTCCTTGACGGTCCCAGCAGAAAGCTAGGCATGGACTGTCATCCACAACCAAAACAGACCCCCCAAGAAAACAAGAGAAGAACAAGCCACAGAGCCAGTGGATTGGGGAAGGGTACTCATGAAGTCTGTCAATCTTCCAGCACCGTTAAGTGACTTAATTTTCTTTTAAGCCCTGTAATTGTCTTGTTGGCGGGACTGCCTTTCATGACAGCTATCCCACAAAGGAAAGCTTACGAAATCTGCTCCAGAGCAGACAGAGCTAATGGGTACATAGAGGCTTTAACTGATCTGGCACTGCTGAAATCCCTGGAAGTAAGACATAATAAAGGCAAGGCGGCCACAAAGCCCTGCGTATCAAACCACTGTTAGCAGTGAGCCTAAGGATCATTCAGAGATTAACAGCGGGGGTGAGAGCCCTGCCCTGGCCAGCACATGCCTGAGGATATGGCAGGCTGGGCACCATTACTGCTTCTCTGAAGTGAGTCACATATAACCTCCTGCCAACTAGCTCTTGATGACAACTGAATTCTATGTATTATTTGTGGAAGGGCCCAGTGACCAATAATGCCAAATTCAGAGACCAAGCTTAACCAAGGCCACTAAACCAACCAAAACCCAGTGTATCAGTTAAACCTCTTTCCCTTGTTTACCCTTTCCATCTGCAGTCTACAAAGTGCAAGGGAGATGGGGTTCCTGGGTTCTTTCCACCTCATACACCGAAGTATCAGACTACTCGAAGGAAGAGCAAAAACGGAAACGCATCATGAGTTAGAGAGTTCACAGTCCACAGAGATTTCAACCTTCCTGTGCCTGGACTGGTGCCTGCACATCTAATAAGACGTGGACATTGTCCCTTCTCTGCATACAAACCAGCTATATTTTGTAACATGACATATTCTCACTCAGCTGTCCCCCTCTGTATACCACTGTGCTTCCCTCTTGGCTCCCAGCCTCAGCACAGAAGAAACCAGAAAACTTTTCATCACCTCTAATAAGCAAGAGATGACAATTCCACAGGCAGAATCACTTTAGTTCAAGCTAAAGGTGAAAGCAAATTCAAACACTCCTGGCGGCCACCGTTTTTAATCATAAAGTGATCTTCTGACCTGTTGTCTATTCTTCCCCCACAATGCCTAAGAAATCCTTATCATGGTACCAGGAGTCTGGCAGAAGGAAAATATCATACCAAACTCCCTGATCAAAAGACACTTAACGGTCAGTGGCTTAGGCTCAAGACAGATGAACCTAAATCTTATGAACTCGCTGCAAGAACTTCTGCTCCAAGATCCTAAAAACTTCACCTAGGTCAATGGGGACCATAATCACAGGTCTAAGAGGAGTTTTTCGTCTGCCGTTGACTTACCCAGCTATCTACCCAGTATGACTGTAGTTCAGTCAAGTTCAGTTGTGGCTATACTGTAGTTGTGTTTATTTTATCTTCCCTTCTCCCATCATTGCACATTAATACAGTCAGTGGGTGATGCTTGAAAGGCACTGACATGCAGAATGATGGACTTGCACTTACTGTTACACTTTGCCATACCCAGGAGCCTGCTATTTTTCATTCCAGCACACAGAGATGCCAGTTTTCTTAATGATGTGCCAGCCTTCTTGGCTTGCATGTTATATTTCTTGGTTCAATTTTCCTCATTTCTTTGTGAGTAGTAGAAGCTTCACAAATAAACGAAGTGCTCGCCTGTGCTTTAACCACCAGACTGTATTAATCCCACACTGCACTTAGCGAGGAATGAGAGAAGGAAAAATCCAAGCCACAGAAGGCTCAGTTTACCCTGCTACAGACAGATAGGTACAGCAACCTCTTCTATCAAGCCAACCCCTCCACCACAGATGGATTCACTCCAGTGAAAAGTAGCATTTCCACCCTCATTCTCATTGGTAAATTCTGCTGGGAAGATACATTTATTGGTCATGCTCATCTTGATTATGCCTATACCTTTCCAAGCATCTGCTTCTCTGTGTCTGCTTTCTCTGATCCCACCGTTCAACCACCCCCACCATCTCCTCGCATTGTGCATGTGCATTAATGGGAGAGAAAGCAAAAATAAGAGCCCACCCATTACAATTCTTTCCACAATGCCCAGAAGGATCTGTGTTTGAGGCATGTTTTAAAGATCATTGTAAATCAGGAAACAGCAAGGTGGAGTGAAGGGAAATTGGAAAGAGCTCTCAGCTCATGAATGTATAATGCAAGAACATGGGCCCTCGCTCCAATTTAATCTTGCCAAGAGTTACTAGACCGAGTTCCTTGAACAAAAAGTCATTATTATGACTAACCATTCTGTATTTATAGAGAAGTAGCGCTAGAGGACAAACAGTTCAAGCAGTGCTCTTGCGCTAAATGTTCTTTGCTTTTTCCTGTATGTGGTCTTTTATTCCAGTGTTAATTGTGGTTATAAATTATTCCCAACGTGCTTTGGAATGAATTTGCACAGACTTCGTGCTGTTGAAAACACAGTACATTTATACATACAAGATATAAAGCATTCAGCAGCTCCAGGGGTAAAAATACCATGTATCAGGAATCAAACCCACGGAAGATTTAAAAGGTAATTATCGTTAAAATATTTCACTGCCTGTTGCCACAAATGGCTACAGCTACTTCTGCACCATGCAGAGGACACTGGAGTGGGCAAAGTGGTCACCAGTGGGTGTCCTTGAGAGGCATGTGTGCCAGGAAAGGGCTTTTTTCCACAAAGGATTAGATCTGGAGATAACAGATTCTTGTTAAGATTGAGTGGTGAACAGGATGGGGAAGGAGCACGGACACCTAACCCCTGTCTATGCCCAGCCAGGTCAGAAAGGATGAGTCCAAAAAAGCTTGAAAAGGAAAAAAATGGCTTGTATTTCTTTTTTTGCTGTGTTGGAATATATCATCCCCCAGGAGGGGGAACGTTATTCAAACCGCCCGGGGTGCACATGCCTCTGAGAGCCAGGGAACGTGGAGCCTTGGCAGGCAGGCCAGATGCCAGTCCGGGACAGAGCCACCCTCTCACAGCCTTCCTACGTTTCTGCCAGCTCTAGCAAACAGGGGGGATTGAAAAAAAAAAGAAAAAAAAAGAGCTTGTTAAGTCTCATACAGCTTTCAGATCAAATTTTTATCCTGTTTCACTTTGGAAGTCTCTTGAACAAGCTCAGAGCTTCAAAGCTGAGGCTGCAAATCTCCCAGGGAAGGTTCCTGTGTTTAATAAGCTGTTTTGACTGGAATTCAAAGAGAAAGTAAAGATTTCTGTTGGCCTAGCTATAGAAAATGTGGCCCAGACCTGTAACCCCATACCTGACCAGACAAAAATGTGTATTCTGTTAAAAATTGGAGATTTCTCAGAAACATTGGCATTAGAATAGCTCTGGTTCCCCTGCAGTCAATAGCAAAAAGTCTCATTATCTCTAACCTGTGACTAATTTTATTTGGAAAGAAGGTGCTGGAAGGCGGTGCCAGAACATCAACATAACAAACCTGTAAGTTATATAGTGGCTCAGCTACTGGGCAAAAGAGATTCTAGTTGATTCTTTTCAACCATTCCACCACAAAATTAACTCTTCATAAGGACTTCATATCCTAAAAGCATGCCGAGTGCTGACAATCAGGGAAGCACAGGGCAACCGAAATACTATTAACATGATGCAATACTTACAACTGACATATAATAAGACGGAGCCATGACTTATGGGATTCAGACTTTCTTGAATGACCTGAGTGAAATTTTGGCAGTTTCTGAAGACCCTGTTCAAGGTTCCCTGGTGCCTTCAAGCACGAGGCTGCACATCACCCCTGTTAACTGCACCAGAAGTCCTGGAAACAGGGGATCAGTCCTTCCTACCACCACTGCAGTGAGACACGTACTTATATCGCTTCTTTTGGTGTCCACACTTTCCATCCTAGGGCACACAGATACAAAAATAAATACTGCATCAATACAGTGAATGTCACTAAATGAAAAATGAAATCCAATCCCAGCAGAGACCCCTTCGCTCTGACGGGTCTTGTTTTCTTTAAGTTTTTTTTTCCTTCCTCTAACACAAATACGATCCATCATCTGCCCAAATTCAAACCTCATGTAGACTTTCAAAAACTGCTTCCAGCTAACTGTGTGGTACTCAAATGGCAGTCAGTCCTTTCCCATCCATTCTTGTTAATGTTTCTATTCACCAAACTTTCCCTCACGGTTAAATTCCTGTATTTGAAAGTTAAAGTGACAGAAGTGAACAGCCCTGACTGAAGAAAGCATTAGTCCTCACGTTTCTGCCAGTGCGGATAGGAACATATATGCCCTTTGCAGGCTGGAAGGTCCACTGTAAAAGTTTCCAAAATCCACCTGTTTTGATTAGTATGGCTTGTGTGCAGCAGGCCAGAGAGAGTAAAATATGGAGCTTTCATTTCCCCTTTGATTTCAGCACTTCTTTTCCACTACCTGCTCCATTTCCTGATTCATCTACATCAAAGTTAACAAAATGAAAACACTCCTGGCAGCTTAAAAACCAGTAGATAAAATAACTGAGGTTGATCAGTTTGCTAAGATGAGAAGGACTGGTTGCAATTTTCAAAGGACTGGATAGTGCACATGCTTATTTTTACAGCAAACTCAACAGTTATCCCAGGATTTCAAAACTCCTCATTCAAAAAACAGGTTTTTTTTATTTTCCAGTAGGTATTACTACTAGTGTTGGTTAGAAAACACATTTTTCCCCACCTTGGGGAAAACGACGGCAATGATTCAAATACAGAAAAATGCTTCCCAAACTAGCTGAATTTAAATCTAGACTCTCCCAGCTCCCGTGAAGCACCATGGTCTCCTCACTAGGGAGGCAAACAAAGCACATCATCTGAAACCAAGTCCTGCCAGAAATTTCAGACAATAGGGCAGAACCAGCCCAAAAGACAGGTCAGTTTTAGCTCTTGTGTTGTCCTGTAGCAGCAGTGAAAAAAGAAATATTCTGAGTTAAATGCAGTTCCTTAGTCTACAGACAGGCAAAGACTAAAAGCTCGTATCTTCTGCAGTTTGGCTTTTTTCTTGCCAAAGACTAGTCCTACTTCAAAAAAGATTTTGATAAAAACTGCCAGACAATTAGCTACGTATAATAACAGACAAAAACCTCACTTTACCATTAGGATAACTGAGACACAGAAATAATAGTGGTTATAGATTAACTCTGTGGTAGACCTGTGGGCTACATCTCCAGCATTTACCCCGAGCAGCTGCCAATGATCAGTTTGATCCTGATCTCTTGATTCCCAGTTTGGCATCAAAAGAAATATTTTGGCCAGTGGAAATTACTTTAGTTTAGTTCAGAAATTTTGTCTCCATTCCTTTATAACATGATATCATCAAAAGCAAGCAAACCAAAGGGATATAATCTAAATCTCCCTTAAATCTGAGGATCCAGGAGCATCTTATATCCAAGTTAAACATGGTAAAAAATGAAGTAAGTGGAATGAGAATCTAGCAAAAGATGCAAAAGTAGAAAAATTACCAACACAAGAAATTTTTCATAGGGTTATTTGGCTTTTGCATTGGAGACTGGGGAATATGAAGGTGCTAAAACAATGTCAACACTCTGCTGGGGCAGTGATTCTTTCCCCATGTGTTTGCACAGTGTCTTGAAGAAGGGAATTCCAGGCTCATCTGAAGCCTATAGTCATTAAAGCAATGGTAGTGCCAACAGTTGTGTGTCACCCTCTAGATAAGCAACATTTGTTATCCCAAGGGCTCACAGTCTAAGTGAAGAACGCAAAGCATTGGAGGAAATAACTCTTGTTTATACCATTTAAAGGAGGAAGACCAAGGTGTGGAAATCTGAACAAGATCACATACTGCCAAGAACTGAATCAAGGCTTCCTTTGTCCCCATCTAATGCTTCAAATGGAGGGCCATTTATCTTCTCTCTCAAGGACAGAATCATAAACATAAAAGGCATGCCTTTGATGCACACACAAATCACCTGCCATCAGAAGGTTGTTTATCTCATAAAAACATCAATTCTCTCATAAAAGTGGGTTTCCTGATTAAATAATAGGACTAAATCATACCGTAGCTTGCACTGAATAATGACTATACGAAATGTAGAGCTCACATCCTTTACAAAAAGTAGATGAACTTCAAAAGACTGGGCTTGAGTGATACAGTAACTAAAGGACAACTGAAGCACAATTGTTTCTCCAACATCAGACAAGGACAAGCTTTAATATAAAGGAAAATATAGAATAAAGATTTCCACTACTTACCAGCACACTGATTGTTTTCATCCAACTGGAAACCAAATCGACACATCAAAGGTCTTGTAACAGTCGGGTAGTTAGGAACGGGGCCTGGTGCTGGGGGCGGTGGATAAATATTTGAATAAGGATTCAGATATGGTGACCGATACACTGGGTTTGTTCGGGGTACGCATAAATAGCCACCATTCTGGTTGACACACACCATATCTCCTCTGCAGGCCTCAGGAATAGTCCGACATTCATCAATATCTAGAAGGAAATTGCAAAAGTTAAATGAGCGATTGCTTCTTAATGGGACCGATCCGAAAAATAGTTAACAGGTTTTTCTCAAGACTTTGCTAAAAAATGTGATAGTATCTTTGAAGAGAAAAGCTAATCCTTCCTTGTGGAGCCTGACTTTGAAGTTAGATCATACTAAAACAGGAAACATCCCATATATTCATCATATCCTGTGTTCTACTTGTTTCAGTTCACTATTAGAGGGTAGAGGGAGAAGGGAAAGCCTGCTTTGTTACTCTATAGATGTTCGGTTTAAACCCTGATTTACGCATGGCTACAGCATGCGACCGCCTGTTCCTGCTTCAGGGTCTGTCCAAACCACAACATGCAGATCAGCATTTCAAACACTGGTGGTTTGGTTTGCCCAGCTGTGAAACTTGGATCTCGATTTGGAACTCCCGAGCTCCCTCCCAGAGAAAAAAAAACTTAGGGATGTTCAGACGCGGGGCCATGGTTCAGGCCTCTCGCTTGCTCTGACTGAGGTCATTGCTGAATTAAATTTAGAAAGATACAAATGGTTTACCCAAACGGAGCATTCAAGCAGTAGGTTGCTATGCCAGGGCAAGCACTCTGTTGCTGGTTTTGCCCTTACTGCTTGAGTGACTTTAACATGCGTAGGAGATGCTGCCCTGGAGACTGAATGCCATGGATAAAAAGATGCTCTAGGGGAAAGCGTGTGTTTCCCTATATTGCCTCAACAGCTCACTTGGGGTTTCAACCCCGAGCAGTGGTAGACTTTATCTGAGCCTTCGGGTGGAGGCTGCCAACAAAGATAGTAAATAGTCTGGAAGAGAAAGAGGAGGGTAAACAACCCTTATCATTTGGCGACTAGACTGAGCTCCCAAACTCACCCCAATGCATCACAGCTATTTGAGAAGCGCTGATGGCCAATTAGTATCTCAACAATGTCAAAGATCGGTATATACTTATGCTATGTAAATACACACACATATTTATATATACACATATATATTTTTGTATAGACATCTACACAAACACACATATTTGTCACACAGCTAGAACTTTTAAACTAAAACATACTAACAGCAGCACAATGTTAACTCAATAAAGTCAGGATTGCTGAACCCCAATTTAAATGTATTGATTTAATTGAAGTCCTACCTAAGCATTGCCCAGAGGCACGGTCCAGGTCAAACCCATTAGTGCATTGTTGCTAAAATGAGAAAACAAAGGACACTCAGTGACTGTGAAATGAGAGGGTTGCAGAGTCAAATGCTCATCTGGATTATTATGCTTAGTACAATTGTTCGTCACTATACAGTTCACCAGAATGAAGTCCCTTCCCCAAAGGACAGTCAGCAAGGGACGAACCTGAGACCTCAGCACAAATGCCAGCCCCTTAACCAGAAGGTTGCTCCCTGAGCTGGTGACAGCGTCAGGCTCTTTATCTCCCCGGGGGCAATCAATACATAATGTGTGATGGGCTCCGTACCAGTTGTTAACACAGATGGATGTTCTTCTAGTTTGAAGTCTCATTTTTGCCAGAACAGGGGGGCTCAGTTAGAAGGTACTGGCCAACTTCTCTAACAGGCTTTAAAACACCACATACAGATAATTCAGTAGGTCTGTCTCGAAATGTTGGCCCTCTGAGTGAATGAAGGCCATAGTTAAAACATAACAAGCTTAATAAAAGGAAGGCTTTTCCTTTACCCCAGACCTTTTGATTTTTAGAGGATAAATCTTTACATGACACCTGCACTAGGCTGGGAAGGTTCCTTGTTCCTTCCTATCCTATGGTGCTGGTTTTTACCACGGCTGCAACACAGAGTCTTCAGCGCTTCATCGGTGACCCTCAGCAGTTCTAAAACAGCGACAGTCCTGGTGATGGTCATACCAAAGCCCATTAAAATGGTTCCCTGCTCTCCCTAGGTTTTGACTGGGCCTCCCAGTATTTAGCAGTGGGCCAAGCAGTTTTCACAAGCACAGGATCCTGCCAGTTAAAAGGTTATACTAAGGAATGTAAGCAAGAGATATCCAGAAAACAGGAACCACTGAAGTAACCAGAGGGCAGAGGGATGGAGTGTGCTCAAGATTCTTCCTTTTTTGTTGTTGTTAAATGATAAAGACACTTATTTTTGGACTTCGTGGAAGAAATCAGTGGAAGAGCGAAGTACTTGGTTCATGTTTGGAACAGCAGTAAGCTGTAGATGGGAGACGAGGGGTGAGATGGGTAAGTCAGTGGAAGTGGGCATGCCAGGAACTAGGGAGGGGACACAAAGTGAAACACTATTTGGCCTGCATCTGCCACTTGCACACATGAATACACAAAACCACTACGAGAAGTGTCAAACAACTATGAAGGAATTCTGCCTTCATTTACTTTGGCATTTCGGTATCATGTTGTAGAAAGCCAAGATATTCTGATGGAAGAATGTATAATCAGCCTTATGTTTTAATGAATGTACATTCCCTACTTTTTGTTCTCTTTTTATTCTGGGGTGTATACGCTACACCTAGGTTAGCAGGAAAAGTTAAGATAGTTTTTACCAAAATTATTTTCTTTTGGATAGTGAATGATGATTCAGAAACACTGAGACTACTGTAGAGCTGGTTTCAACAACTTTCTGGAACTTCATTCTAGAAAAGATTCCAATATTGTTGAAATGACCAGTTTCAATATCTTCAGAAAGGATTTGTTGCTGGCGTCTTGGTTTCAAGATGCTTTTTGGTTAGACTTCAAAATCAATTCAAGGTACAAGATGCTTTTATGAAAATAGCGATGGCAACAATATTTTTTAAAATTATAAAAACAAACCCTTAAAGACATCTCAAAAATTCTCCAGGGGCATGAAAAGCATTTCCCATACAGAATTGATGCTCACAAAAATATCAAAATATCAATGAGCATGCCATGTGCAGGAAATTTTCAATGTAATAGAAAAAAAAAACCCTACATTTCAGAGTCTTTTGGCAAAGGTATTCAGAAACACAGCTCTGGACACTGAGTATATCTGGATTATCAACTAGGAATTCAAATTTAACATGCTTTTGGGAACTGTTTTTCCTAATTTAAAGTCCAACTGGAGCCCAAGAACACAAAGAACTAATGCTTCTGCTATTTCAAGAACTGGACTGCTTTACTTCCATCCACCCTCAAAAAACCCTGCCTCTTGAAATAAAAAAAATGGTTTCGGGCATAAATTAAAATGAAAACTAGGATACAGTCATTCAGGATCACAGTCCAAAATTAAACAGTCTTAAGACAACACACACAGAAAATACCTATTTGTATGAGTAAGTTTTCCAAACGTGGATGTTCCCCACCACAGATCTGAGCTGTCCCTGCTCTCATAGTATGGCTTTTCTTATTTCCTTTTCCAGAAGTGTTCAGTTCAGAGGCAGAATCAGGTTTTTCAGTGAGGTCCAGGTTTCTACAGGGATATTTTGCTGAGCTGGCAAGGATGAGTCAATAAGCTCGATCCACGTTCAACTCCCGAATCCTGCTGGCTCCAAGTTTTCCCCTCTAAACCCTTAGACCACACAGTTTCCTTTCCAAGCAAACCCCAGACCACAGAGCTTCCTCTTCACCTGCTCGCCAGTTTCGTCTCATGCCACACAGCGCGTCAGTACAAACCAGCACACACATCTCTGGGT
Source organism: Rhinoptilus africanus (assembly GCA_013400135.1). NCBI lineage: Eukaryota > Metazoa > Chordata > Aves > Charadriiformes > Glareolidae > Rhinoptilus > Rhinoptilus africanus. The sequence goes on along the minus strand of VXBO01002198.1, from coordinate 633,367 downwards.
GCACCTCTCACCTGTGCTTTTCCGGGGCTTGAAAGGCAGACGGCCAGTGTGAAAGCAGTCAGTATCCTGTAATGTGCACAGAAAATAGGCTGAAAACCTTCTGACATCCAGGCTCATTATAGAGAATTAAATACACATGGACAAATTAATTTCCACCGACACTTCGGTGTATCCCACAGAGATTTGCTAACATGAATTTGGCCCCTTGGAGAGGGAGTAATAAAACTGTGGGCCAGATTCAGATCTCAGAGTCACTAATTTTACTATGGTTTTATGCAACTGGGATCAGAATAAGATTGAATGTGCCTATCAACTAAAATATTTTTTTATGATACCCCATGCAGCAGCTGCTTAATGAACAAGCGCGTAACAGTCTGCCCCTCTCTGACACCTTTCTTCTGAGAATATCAAAGCTTTTCTTGCACATCATGCACATTTTACAGATGGGTAAACAAGAGCATGGGCTCTGCCTAAGCTGACAGTGCAAGGCGTTGGCAGGGCTGCAGATACGTCGTGCGGGAGGTCCTGAATCCAAGCCAGTCGCTCTAACCGCTAAACCGCATTTTCGTCCCCAGGAGACTATATTTGAGATGAATCCATTTTCTTAGGGCCAGATTCTGTCCCTTTACTCAGTCTTGACTAATATGTTGTTCTGCAACCAGACACGCTGTGCCAGGTCATCAGCTACTAGAAGCTGCTATCTTCAGTGGAGCCTTCCCCAGTTACAGCATCTTAGTGGGACCTACTGGGTCTCTTCACTGCAACTGGAAGAAGAAGATACCTCACTAACCGAGCTCTACGGCTTTGGAACTTACCTGGAGCACCAAAATTCTTGCCAACTAAGCTCCCGCTCCCAAGTATTTACTAACAGTCAGAAAACCAGGAAAGGACAGTAAGAAATTATTTTTTTCTACGTACTCTGGATTTCAGCGCTTTGCCGCTGCCTTAGATAAAATTTCTTCTCAATACAATTAGACCCACATCTTGCTTATCTTGGATGGTAGTTCTGAATGGCAACTGTATACAATACATTCCCATAAAACCAGTACAGGAAGCAAGGGATATTTTAGGTAGCCTTCGTTCTGCAACCCCAGCAAGCTGCCAACTTTCTCTCTTTGAGCTGTCTCTGATTTCCAGTGCAAACTGAGCTGCTGAACAAGACCTAAGAATGCATCAGGCGAAACCACAAGCAAACAGTGACCGACACATTCAAACAAGTTTGTTTTAAATGAGGAGAGAGGCACAAGCTCTGAAAAGTAAGCATAAACCCTAAAATGGTTGTTCACAGTGCTGCAGAGACAGATCGTGCTTGCTGGCAGCGTTTGAGTGACAAGGAAAGGCAAATTCTGCACAGACTTTTCCTAAGTGTTGGACGCAAAGCGTTCAAAGTACAACTTTATCCATTTAGGCTTGCACTTCATTTGTTAATTCCTCAAATCTTTTTGAAGAGATTTTAAAGCATGCGCTGGTATAAAGGGTGCAGACTCGCTTTGCCTACAGCAAGAGCAGCACTAGAAGGAAATACAGCAGGTTACAGCTGAGCGTTAACATGCTTCGCAACCGGGCTACGCTCTACGTTATTGCAGAGCGGTGCACGCTAACAAAATCCCCTATAAAATCGGTCAGACAAAACTCCTACGTTTCTAGACAGTCTTTAGTTTCCGTTGTTAGGAGATGATATATTCGTTCCTCTTGGTGGGGGGGTGACCTTACTGCCTCAGACGTGTTCTGCCTGCAACCACCGTCTCGATGTGCCTGTTACTTTGGATCTCAAATCCCCTCAAGAATTATGAACAGACAGGCAGCACAGCCTATCAACACTACATTCAGCTGGTCGCAGCAGCTTGCCCAGCAGGCAAAATATTTTAAACTAGCAATTAACTTCTGCAATAGTAACTAATTAGTCTCAAATCAATCCCTGTAGCCAGCGGGATGGTTTGCTGTCGCAGTTCAGCACTCCCGCGGATGCCAGGATTCCTAAAGCGCAGAGAATAAGCACAGATCAAGGAGGAAGGCGTCAGAGACGGCACAGCTTTAATTAACAGACAGATCGTGTTTCCCCACCTCTGACTACTGAGATCCCATCTCTTTGCAAATGGCTTTAGCAAGTGGATTGGCAAATCGAAGCCTTGCCACAGAGATTTTCTACAAGCAGGTTTCCCCTCAGTAAGTAAAGAAGTTTCACACGCGCCACTTACCTTTTTAATCCTTGCATGTCCAAAGCCGTTGAGGAAAGGTGGAAAAAACCCAAGTCTGTGCTGATGAATAACTAGAAAGTTTTTCCAAACATTACCCTCTGCTAGCACTTCGGTTCCTCAGTCATTTATAGTCCAAAGAATGAAAGAGCAAGTAACGGAGAATATCGGGAGCCGTCTGTACCTCCTCAGACACTGGAGAGAATACAGAGAAAGCACCTGGTTTTGCTTAGTTCTCTTCTGTAATTCAGCATTAAACCAATTGGAGGAGGAATGTTAAAAATGAACACTTCATTTTCTAAGTATGTTAAACAATGCAAATGGGGGCCTCAGCCTGGGACAGCTGGTTTAGATTACAAAGCTCACCAACTGGCGAGACTCCTCACAACAACCTCGAGGAGCCTGCCAGGATAAAACACTAACAGCTTGAAGGAAAGCCTCTCCTGCTGCAAACTTCACAGTTAAATGTGCCTCAGAGCAGAGAGCACCGTTATTGGACAGAAACCCTTAACAAGGGACCAGAGAAGGAAAGGGATTGTTTTCCTTGCTCNAAAAAAAAAAAAAGTCAGGCTTTTTGGAGGCCCTCTAGCCGGTGTCTCGGACAATGAATATGCAACACTGGCTGCGTCGTGCCAATGGCATACTGATGAAAGGTCTGACCCTCTGGGAGGTGAATAACTCTAATTCATGACGATTGCAGCTACAGGAACAATATCGCTCAGGGATTGCTTGAAAACAGGAATAAACAAATTAAAACACTCAAAGGAAACCAAATGGCTTGTCAACAAACACCGGCCCTTCTTAAACTGACCCCACGCTTAAGGGAGCGGTTTGTGAAAAGAAGTATTTCTCAGGAAAGACATACCTTGCAGATCTCCAGTTATGACTGAAGAGGAAGGAAATAAAGTACTTTTTCAGGTGTTTTGCAACTTTGCCACAGGCAGAGCTTTAGTAGGTCAAGCAGAACGTTTATGAGATGTGAGAGGTTAGCAATCAGATGCTCCAAAGATGAACACTGAAATTAAACACAGACATAGTCATAAAATGAATACTTTGAATATCTGTGGAGTCTTCCATCTGAGGAAACCCTTTATTCCTAAGGAACGTGAAATGTCCAAGAAGATAAAAATCTATCATACATCTCTCTGTAAGGGAATAAGAAACAGAGTTGTTATAACTGATATTCATAAAACTGGCCCCAAGCATGGATATCCAGCTCTAGATACAACGGTTGAGCTGTTTCGACACCCAGGTCATACTGATGGGAAGCATGAGGGCTCCGTACCTCACTAACTGGCTGGAATTGTCCAAATCACTTTTAAAAAATGATGGCACCAGGCGCTCCGTGCCATTTCTGACAGTTTGTCTCTTAGTGACCTGCTCACATCACTTGCATTGCATGGAAAATTAAACACTCTCCTAGAATTATTCAAACATTTGCAGACAAATAAGAACTAATTAACTTATTTTAAATAGACTTCCCAAAAGCTTAACAAAACCTCACACAAGAGACCTTTGAAGAAGCTCGCGGGGCATGTTGTGGAGGAAAGTTTTGTCACGGGTCAGCAAACAGGCGAGAGCTCTGTAAGTCCAGTGTTTCTCAACACAGTCAGGGATGGGGAGAGCTAACAAGTCTGAAAGTAGCAGCGCTTACTGTATGTTAGGTGTGTGGAGATCTACTGAAACCATGAGAAACAGCTCTACAGCCAAGCAGGTGCTCTGAGCATCCGTTTGGGTGGATGAAGAACTCACCTCATAATCTTGTCGATACTTCACTTGCTGATCCACTGGATTTTTCTCACCATCACATGGTAAAATCATTGTACGCGTGCCAGAACCACCGCAGGAGCGCAGCACCGGCCTGCTCCCACAGAATTGCCTTAGACTAAAGAGGTTTGATTCATAAGCCAACTGACAGAGGTGCTCCAGCACTGGAGCCAGGAGGTGGATCCAGACCTGACCACCTCAGGGGCTCCCTTAAGAAGGGATACTGTGCAAACGTTTTGATTTTTCCTGTCTCCATCTGACAGCTGGAGTGGATAAAAACCAGAGTATAAAAAGTGTACCAAACCACAACTTGGGCTAGTTTACAGTGTGGTGACTTTTTTTTTCCTAAATAAAAGGATTTGATGTTATGGCTAAGCCGAATTTCTGCAGCACCTTTCTGTAACTATCATCAGCCACAAAATAATGAAATGCAGCCACACCCTGCCCACCATTCTCTTTGATATGAAGAGCTGCATAAAGGAAGACATTTGTGGCACATAAAAACTCTTTTGTTCACCCTATAAAAACCCAGACAACTCAACGCATCTTCCAAAACCATCTGTTGACACCTTCAGCGTTTATGCTTAGCACAGTGGCTAAACTTCAGGTCTAGCAGCACTTNCCCCACCCAACCATGTTATAAAATCCACTATTTAGATTACGCTGACGGTTTCTTTATCTTCAAGAGGGGACACTGAACAGTCCACAGTACAAAACAGGGCTCTGTTAAGTAACTGCATATGTCCTTACCAGTGCACTCCGTGCATAGCCAAAGTTGAACCTATAGCTCTAATTATGTTTGAGCCTTAGATTTCAAAAATTGTGTAATATATAACCATAAGGGGCACAAACTATGTGGTGTAACCTCAACGCTACCCTCCTTGGATGAGAAGACCGAATGCATGAGTTACGCCATGCTCCTGCAGATAATGCACAAGACTGTGTTAGGAGGGACCCTCAGCACTGGAGGACATAATCTAACGGCTTCTGAATGCTGTATTTAGGTCAGGGACCTCAGTAAGAGTTAACTACACACCCAGCACTCCTGAAAAAAAAACGTGCTTCACAAAAACAAGTCCTCATCTAACTTTTACGACACTTAATCTCCTTTTTTTAGTTCTATCTGAAATACATTTCTCCAGAACTATACCTGCCAAACACCCTTCTGAGATGATCCTGTCATTTTTTAAAGTTCACCCTCCCTGAACATTCTCAAGGACATTGTCAAACTGCGGGAGCGGACTCAAATCACACAGGTCTGTATGGCAAGAGATGTGCGAGCCCAAAGTCATGGAATGTGACAAGTCTTAGACACCTTTTACACAGCCATACAGACCTGAATTCACCAAAGGACTTTGCCAGTAACTGATACTTCAAGGGCCTATGTCCAAAACATCCATTTTGCTCCTACTAAACATCATGGAACCAAATTTTCTATCAGCAAAACTGGTAAAATACTTAGAACACAACTGCTGGCCATTTGCAGGAAAAATCACATTCTGATAGCACCTAAGCTCCATGAGATTCACAAGTTAGGCTTTCGCCTGTCTGTGGTGATTGATCTAAGTGTTCTTGAAGACTGCCAAATAAGCAAGCTTTTGATATTGTCTCAGCTTGATAAAACACACGACAGGCAGCGGTTTGAACTACACGCATCTCACCCTACTGCCACATGAATAGCACCATGCACTTGGAAAACTTGGTCCCAAACCTTAATTCTGCCTGAAAAGGAGTAAGGCTTGTTTCTTCCACCTCCCAGGACAGAATCCCAGTTGCAACCTCTTGGTGTCTGGGGCGGGCTTCCTCTCCTTCTTCAAAGGTGGGAGAGGTCTGAGGTCTGCTGAGGTCTGCTTCATTCCGTGTCTGAGCTGTAACTGCCAACTCATAACATCAGTGATGCAATAACCTCTTCCAGATGGCTCCGGCCAGAAGCTCAAATGCACAGTCCTACATATATTTTCCTTTTCTAGCCAAACATAACAAAAGCAAAAATTAACAGTGCAAATTAACATAATGTGTAATTTTAAAAACATCACTGGTGCTAACTAAAATGTCCTGTGAACATAGAGTCTCTGAGATGTCTTGGCGCGTTGTGTTGATGCTCAGGTCGCACTCTGTCATTAGGAAGGAGAAAGGGCAACAGCTCCCATTGTGCTGCGGTCTCTTGGGGCTGAGTTGTCTCATTAGGGTACAGTTACCACCTGTGTGAGAGATACCCAGGAAAAAGAGCCAATACAGCATCCCTTCCTTCCCTTCTGTGCATGGATGTCACCCGTCTGGCTGAAGCATCCATTCCTTTGGAATGACAGTACTACCAAGGAGATCACTGCTTCCCAAGGTCAATAAGCAGAGTCCCCTCTGAATGTTGTGGCAGATGTTCTCAGAGCACCAGCTGGACCATACAATCTAAACTTTTTGTTTTACCTTATCTAACTCTACATCTTATAGATGTCGCTATCTTTACAGGTCTGTGGCCATTCTGATACTGGTTTCTTTAAGGAACAAAGTGATCAGTGGAAAATCCGGGCACCGCTGCATGCATTCTGAAATGTAACAACACTAAATGTGGACATCTGACTCCATCGCTTTGCAAACACATTAATCATCCCATTAAATGAGGAACAGCAGGATCTAGCAGTATGTATCCTGAAACCCAAACAGCTTAAACCTATGCCCAGCAAACTGCACCTGCTGTAAGACTGGAACAGGTATAGTTCCCCTAGCAAGATCAAGTTTGGTGCTCGTGGTTGCATGTTTAGCTGTAGTGTTTCTAGGAAGGTTTAGGAAGGCCGCCTGAGGCAACAAAAGAGTAATATTCTTGGAAGAATGCATCAGTATTTTTTTCCCCCAACAGAAGTAAGGTAAGCAAACAAACTAAAAGCTTTTTATAACACTCCCAGGAAAAATGCAGTCTTTCATGGCATTTTTGGTGCATGTGACAACTCTCAGCAGGTGTCTCTGTGTTACCATTCTTTTGCAACAGTATACAACATTCTTCTTGATTTTTCAATCCTTAATTGACCAGCATTTAAAACTATTTTCCTGTAAAAACTGTACAGAACATCACCCTGTAAGTGAAGACTAACGATCTCCTTGAGAACTCACAGCTCCCCCTTGAGTTGTTGTGAGCATCAAGAACATGATGCCCCGGCCACCGTTAATCATGTTTTTATTGTTGTTGAATCTCATCCTCAAGCATAGCTCTGGTAACTGCAATTCACATTGTGCCTGAAACTAGACAGACGTTTCAGTTTGGTTTTGTTTGTTTTATAAGATTGACATGTACATAAGCTAGGCTGCTGTCTTCCCTCCCCTGCATTTTTGTCAAGGGTCTAGACAGCACGATTGAAAACAATGCTCTTTAATCTTGTGACAAGATGCTTACCAGCCCCTTTTAATAACAAGCATAAATCCTTTATGGCCGGTTTCAGCTAAGAATGACCTTCCATAAATAAAGACCTAAAACTCTTAATACTTCTGGACCAAGACTAAAGTCTGTTTCTCTATTTGAGCAAGCCAACATTCAATCTTTGCAAGTGCCTGGGATACGGAAACCACTGGTCTCCAATTATGAGCAGATAGTCAGAAGTATGTACTAAAACCTCCTTTAGAAATACTGAGGGCCCATTAATTTTATCCTTAAGTGCCTCAAGACCGCAGTGTCTTTTGCAGTTTCTCAACTTCTTCAGTAACTTGTGCTCCACACCGTACACGCTGGGCACATCTGGCACAACAGCATCAGCTCACCCTTCCCGGTTAACCTGGCAGTGCTCCCTGAGCTAGTAAAGCATCAGCTTCGCCTGTGTCTCCTCCTCTCCCAGGTACTTTATTTCCATCACAGAGAATTCACATTTTGGGTGGGTTTTCTCTTTTTTTCTATCCAGATTTAGTTGAGCATCCATTCTCCTTCAAGCCTGATCAGGCAATTCACTTTGTTTTTAGTCAGAGCAAAAGATCACCCTCCGTGGCAGCGAGTATATCCTGCATTTTCCATTAAAAACCTTCAGGTTCTGAGCAAACCCAAACAACTCTGTGGAAATGCCATCTCTCAGCGGGGATGTTTGAACGTTCACAAATATGGGCACTATTTTTGTAAGGGCACCTGCCAGAACCCTGCTGATGAATCCAGAGTAGAAAAATATTTGACATCAGCCCTCTCTTCCAGAGCTTCTCTCTCTCCAAGTGGTGGAAAACATTCCCTTTTTAAACACGTTTCTCTCTTTAGGGGCACATACAAGCAAAGACTTCTGGTTTCTTTTTTCCAATAAAACAACCAGCAAAGGTGCCCATGTTTTTGGATCTTTTCCTTGTCTTATGATTTCCAGGGTTATACATTAGACAAATACAGGAGTGGCAGAAAGTTTCCATATGAGGCAAGAGATAATTTTGACTGTTTTGTACTTACTCAACTGCTTTCCTAACCCCAGAAGACATTTATAAAATTTTCTTCAATATAGGAATGACTGCACCTAATTTACTTATTCCCATAGCAGGGATTACACCATTTCACAATTTACCTGTTTACTTTGGGGGTTTTCTAAGTGAAACGTGCTGTCTGGCAAACAAATTGGCTCTGAATCTGGGTGATAAAAGTGACGTGTGTAGTCTCTTTGATTTCATGCTCATTAGTCACCTCTCTGCAGTGATGAGGGCCGCTGGAAGGAAGCAGTTCAGTGTGCTATAGGTGGCAATTCCAGGGAGCAGGGGACGTATCCCGGTTTGCCAGCTCTGCTGTACGTGCACTGCAGGGCTTACGAAATCTTGCAAAACGATGCAGTTTACAGCACAGATTATTACTTTTTTTCTTTTTAATCTGCTGACCTTTGCTTTGACTCACGCTGGTTACCAGAGCACAAGGAGCTCCACAGTACCAGGAGTTCCCTCAGCTGTTCCCAGTCCATTTGGGTGATGGGGGGAGACCAGAACCTCAAGCATCCATGAGAAAAAGACAGTGGAACTGGACCCTTCTCCCAACAGAGGGACTTGTACTGCTAACACAGCCCCTAACTGCAGCCTGATAAAGCAATCAGTCCCCATTTTGTCCCATTTCAGAGCAAAAATCAAGAGGCTGAAGTTGTGCCAGATGAAGAGAATAGAAAAGAACAAAAACTCTGACAGGTTAAATGTGAAAAACAGAAAAGCAGGCCAAGAAAGTTTGAGAAACAAATCGTAAGAGGCATAAAAGCTAATAATAAGTTCTTTTTCAGACACACCAAGAGCAGGAAAACTGCCAAAGAGTCTGCAAAGCCAACAGATGAACAAGGTATAAAAATAGTGCCTAGAAAAGATAAAATCACAGTAGAAAGTTAAGTGATTCTTCTTCATCTGCATTTGCTAGAGAAACTTTAAGAGGTTCCCATAGTGGAAAAAAAGAATAGTAAAAAAGATCATATTTGGGAGAATCTGCCTAAAACTGAAGTACCAGCAGAGGAGGTTGTAGAACAAATTAAGAAAATGAAGAGCAGCAATTCATCAGAACTTACTTGACATTTGGAAACTAAGTGTAACTGAATTAAATGTGAAGGTATGTAACAGCTGAATTATTTATCATAAGTGGAACCTCTTGCAAAATTGCCTTAGTAGAACAGAAGGTACCAAACAACAGGTTTCCATATAATGCTTAATAAAATACAGAACAGTAAAACCACTATATCAGGCAAATCAGTAGCACAGCACAGGAGACTTTGTATTGAACTTTTGGCCATAGATTTTTCTTGGCGATTATCCTTAACAACTACACATCTCAGAAAACTAGCTCTGATCTGTGGTATATGGATTTATTTTAACACTTACTCTGTTACTCCAAGCAACTGCAACTGGTTCCAGTCAACCCCTAACTGGCACCTGTAAATAGCAAACAGGAAGTTTTCCCAACTAAAACTTGGGAATGTGGGTATAATAGTTGCTGGTTCTTTCTAAGTTTAGGATTTCATCTACAGTCTTTGCAGCCACCCTTAGCAGCACAAGAAAGGGACCATGGAGCAGGCACTGAGGCCGAGTTAGGTGTGGCTGAGGCTCCCAGGGGTCCTGGCACTGGAACGTGCCATTGGGAGGTCTGCTGAGAGACCTTTAGAAGAGGAAAGGACCCAAGAAGGTAAGTCCAACTGCTTTTTGAAGTGGAACTTCAGCACCAAGCCCATCTCCTCTCCTCTGCACTGTTTTTTAGGAGCAGTTGTACCATACATCAGTACCATGGGCAACTGTGGGGCTCAGTGCCAAGCGCAAAGTCAAGATGACATTGCTGTGACAGAGTACACGCCACCTTCTTCCTGCGAGTTACAGGCTTGGTCCGGTCTCAGTTTGGTCCCTCACCAGGGGTCTGCTTACACGTCCAGAACTGGAAGGTTGTCCTTTCAGGTTTTGATCAACTCCCATCTTAGTTTCTACTGGAAATCTTTTCTTTCATGTAACTAGATTTACTAATGACATTTGGCCAGGGCAGCGCAGGCTTCAGGTTGGCTTCAAAGCATCTGACTACGAGAAGTACCAGTACAAGGAAGTTAGAACTGCCGATTTGAGTTCAGGAGACCATCGCAGCCAGAGTGCTGAGGGCTCCCTGCATCCCCAGTCCAAGCAGGCTGGTTCTGGGCAGCACACCAAAGTCATTCTGTCGATGGTCCAGTAAAGACCTACAAAATCTACAAGACCTTTGCCTGCAGGTGGCACTCTGCAGGTCCTTGATCCTGCCTCCTCTGCAGACAGTGTGCATTCAGAGTCTGGGTTTGGGTCCAGACAGATCTGGCAAGCCTAGTTATGACTCACTTGGTTTTCTTTAGAATCCTGCACTCCTCAAGTTGTTGTAGTTTCATAATAAGCCTCCTCCAAGTTAGCTGAAAACCGTTAAACACATCTGTTCCTGCTCCTATTGTCAAAAATAAGGCAGTCTTCTGTTTGCCTTCATTTTTATTGGCACCCACTACTTCAGCATACAGAGCAAAGTGCAGTCTAAATATTTTCCAATTCTATTTCCAGAAAAAAAGTTTCGGTTTTGATTACTCTCTTTCAGTGCTACAGTCTACCATTCAAACTACTTTCTTTACTGTGTTTTCACTCCTGATACAATTTAGCTTTGGATCCATGGTAGGGCATGTAAATAGAAACATATGCATGAATCAAAATCAACTCAGTGATTTGCTTGTGATTCTTTAAAACACCCTTTTATTACAAGCAAAAGCTTCGCTCAAGTACTTTAATACCTTATAACAATAGAGAAAACTGCAGGAGGTAGGGAAGCATTTTTAAAGGTTAATTTTACAACCAATCCTTTCATGTGGCTGGCTCCCCCCATGACTAGCTGAATCCTTTATTTCCTTTCCTACATGCAGTTTCTCAAACACCTGCACCTGAAAATGTTCAGGATCACTCTCACGGTCATTAGTAATTCTTCTGAAAAATAATGTTTGCAGCTCTCATCTTTTATATGTGTTCCCACTTAGGAACTAATATTTTTATCTAATTTGCCTTATTTGTTCAGAACTGCTACTACCACTTGCTGATGTGCTATTTACATCCCACTGCCACTTTGTTGCTTAAGCTAAATATATTTTTATTGATAATGCTATACTTACTGTTCAAGAACCCCATGGATTACCATGGATACCCCATGGGTATCTAAGTTGTATAAATCAGGGTACCTTTATTTGGTTGAATAAATCCAATTGCCTCTGCTCCTGTGGCATTGCTCCCCGAGACTGTCTCTCTGGGCAGTGTCCAAAGGTCAAATTCTCAAAACCTTAGCATGCACTTAGCTCCTGACCCCCTAATTTATAAAAGTTTAGATTTAAAGCGCTATAACTCTTGGCTTCCTGTTCTCAGAGGGCTGTGTTTAGCAGTGCTTCCCACTCCAGGCTCTGCTTTTACTGGGTCGAGATCAATCACCCAGCTACCCTTGCCTGACAGAAGCGCCTTCACAGAAAACTGCCAAACGATAAAAACCCCACCATTCTGTGTGTTACGGGCTTCTTTTGCCCGACCCCTTGGATTATTCCATCAACAAACATTAGCTACAACATGGCTGCGCTACAGTGATGGCTAATAGTTACTATTTCATAATGATATGAGACATACATCCCAGCTGCCTCAAATCTGTAAAACCTCTTTGGTTTGTGCCCCAGAGCTGCCCATGCTGCGATTCATTCCATCTTGCATGACCATCCCGAAATTCACAGGGGTAACACAGGCAGCACCTGATGCTGCTAATGAAAACCTCGGGGTGAAGCACCCAGAAGTACTGCCAGATTCCCCTCACCTTGATCATACCTTTTGATGTTCCAACCGTATGCAGAGAAAGTTATGTTTCCTTTACATGAAGAGAGATACCAGGGTCAGACTTGCCTGCTTTGTTAACAAACACAAAAATTAGGCATAAGTAGTTTGTTTCCCTGATACCATTGATCTGTAATCTGCCAGTGCTTGTTGAAATGCCACATGCGACCAGGTTTCTGAACTCTGTTCTGTTAATCATTGACAAAACCCTCTAATAATAGTTGACCATAACTCAAATACTACTATCTTTTTCCACACACTCAATACTTTTAAAATGGTTCTCTCATTAAAACAAATGGTTAATTGCAAGCATTGAAAACTCGATTAAGCCATGGGGAAATATGACTTCTGGTCAGCTCCCTGGCAGACACTGCATACAATTTCTTTCACTCACTTATTCATACAATTCCCACCTGAGACACATACAAAACTCTATGCTCCTGACAAGTTCAGCGGCCCATGAAGTACCAGGACTAAACCGCAACACCACATTCTTGGTAACAAGAAGGGTCTTCCCAAAGCCTGGGGCACATTGTCAAGCCTGTTGAAAAGCCAGTATTGAGTTCTCTAGCTGTATTTCTCTGGGGACAAGCAGAAGACCACAGCCTCTCACACACACTTCATCAGGAGCAAACGTACTGATAAAAGTGAAGCTGAGAAGGTTTCGATGCAAGACACACAAGAAATACTCTCATTTTTTTAGGATGTTGTAGGAAGACAACTCTCACATTGCATACACCGAACGATACTAGTTATTTTTGTGTTTGTTAGGACACTCACAAAGTACATTCAGAAAGACATTTTCTAATCTTGGTGGCAAAGAACAGCCTTTTGTTGAGAAAAAAAATTCACCTTCGAATTTTCTGCTGTCAGAGGCACATTTTACTTAGACTTCAGTAAAGGAGTATGGGTGCTGTCCCATCCCCCTCTTTTTTTACCTTAAACTTTTGACTTGCTCTGAATCTGCATCTCTCTCTGAGCAATTCAAGACATGGCTCCTCTTTCAGCTGCCAACGCCACAACTACATGCAAACATTTGAAAGACATTCTTATCTCGTGGGGTGATGTAGTAGCATCCATGCCCCGCTTCTGCAACCACACGAGCTGTTCCAGCTGCGGTACTACAACATGAGCAAGAATTTATAGTTACAGGAGGAACTCTAAATAGTGTACATCCACACTGGAAGAAAATATTGCTGTGGTAACAGGAATAAAACAGAATTAGCACAAAGCAGGCTTAAGAAAAGCGGTGTTTTCTTCCTGATTGTAACTAGGAGTAGCAAGGGAGCTGCTCTTGTTTCCCCAATGAGAACAATTCAAACGCCCTAAAAAACCACACAACCAAAGGCATAAAAGAACTCAAATCAAAATGGCTACAAAGAGAGAAAATGGGGTGATTTCAGTCTGCTTAAGAGGCCTGGGAAATGTTTTTGGGTTTACTGTGGATATTCATAGTAGTATTTATTAGCTGATCATCACAGACCAAGAAAGGTTAACCTTTTCAAGGCAGTTTGGCATAGACTGACAGAAACTTGAGTGCAAGTGATACCAATTTTAAAACCTAATCTGCGAGCAGCTCTTTAATGGCTATCCTAACACAAGGGTAGAGAAAGATTAATTCACTACCAGTGCGCACGGATGATGCGCAACATCTGTGAAAATTTAAAAAGAAATTACATTTAACCAGCAATGCTACAAGCTCAGTAAGAAGGCACAGCATGACCCCAAATTACTTAATATGGGCAGTTGCTGAATGATAAATGTCCCTTTTTATGCATGAAAAAATTAAGTTATCTTCCAATTGTTATTTCCTACAAGAAAAACAAGCCTTTAACCACTTGATACAATTTCTTTCTGCTTGGCATGATGTTTGAGAGTTTCAGCAGCATGGCGGAACTGCCAATTTGGAATAAATTCGTCTCAATTAGCTTTTCAACAGATCTAATGCAACCAGCAAACAACCGGCACATTTCTTGCACACTTATGCTGATAACAGGCTTTAATGACTACCTCCTACACAAGTATACTTCAGAGTTAGAGAGGCGATGCTTTCAGATACTGAAATTTAGAATGCCACACTCTTCCATAAGCTTGAGATGAATACAATAGTACAAGACTCAGTGCTGCACTGCTGTAAACAGCATGGCACGTGCAAACTGGTTTTTACTTTAAATAAAATGCCAGCCACTATCGATTCCTTTATATTTTATTGAAGACTCATTTCCATATTTAAGCTTTGCGGGGCTGCAAGTAAGTTCAGCAGTATATAACGGCACAACAAAATAGATCAAAAATTGTAGGCTGGTAATTCTTATATATTATTTTCTAAGAAAGCTAATTAGCAGCTTTCCACCAGAAAGACAACTACTCAGGGTAACAAACTATTAAGTTTACTGGGAGGGGAAAAAAAGAGAGACAAAATAAAACAAATACATACAATGTTTTTAATTCCTCAAGCCTTACTGCTACCACTGCCATATGTGTATATATATACACAGATGTATTTTATGTATGTTTTTGAACATTGACAAAAGTATATCAACACAAAGACTACTTTGGTTTGAAGGTCTAGGTAAGTCATAGACTCCTCTCTGTTTGAAAGAATAATGAAGCTGTAATCCTTGCTATTTCCACAGTATACTAATGCCTCTCCATATTAAACCAATGTTTGGTTTTTTTTTTTCAAGTATTTAAACCTACTCCCAAACTGGGAGTGTTTGGGAGGATGTGACATCGCATTCACAAGACTGAGAAAATGATTCTTGAACTTTATTACGATAATATTGCAATAAAGTTATCAACACTGGCAGAAAGAAGACCTGAAGGCTTAAAATTGCAAAGCTGTCACGAGGTACATGATAACGTGCAATACTAACAAGGCAAGCATCTTCCATTCTGTCTCTTCTGCTTTATCGCTCAGTCACTGCTCCATATATCCCAGGTAGCCTGCCTTATTATTAAGTAAAAGGCTGAGGGAATTGGGTTTCTTTAGTCTGGAAAAAAGATGACTGAGGGTTGACCTGATCAATGCCTATAAATACTTAAGGGGTGGGTGTCAGAAGGATGGGGCCAGGGTCTTCTCAGTGGTGCCCAGTGACAGGACAAGGGGTAATGGGCACAAACTTGAGCACAGGAAGTTCCACCTAAACATGAGGAAGAACTTCTTTACCTTGAGGGTGGCAGAACCCTGGCCCAGGCTGCCCAGGGAGGTGGTGGAGTTTCTGTTTATGGAGACATTCAAAACCCACCTGGACACGTTCCTGTGCAACCTGCTCTGGCAGGGGGTTGGACTAGATGATCTCCAGAGGTCCCTTCCAACCCTATGATTCTGTGATTTATGAAAAATGGGTCAAGAACATGAATAAGAAGCAACAATAAAACACAGGCTGGGAACTAACATTTGGTTAAAAAAAAAGTCATGGGTCACTATAATGATACTACATAGGTCACTATGATGTGACAAATTCTATGGCTGTATGGCAGTGATTAACTGGTTAAATGCAGAAGTTTAAAAAAATTGTGCTTTCTTTTACAGTAACAATTAGAAAGATCAAGCAGTTCCTTCCTTCTCTCAGTAAAATGCAGGATGAGCAAAGAACAGCAAAAAATGAGAGTCTAAAGAGAACAGAAAATCCTAACCGTTATTTTTCCCCTTTATATCAACTTCCCAAAATTAATTCCTTACCAGAATTATGTTACCTTACCACTAAAGATAACTGACAGCTTATGAAATCAAAACTAGGGGGGCTATACTCCTTTTGTTTTGCAAAGCAAGGTGAAAGACAACAATTAAGTTAAATGAAGAATGAAAATTTTCCACCTACTGCAATAAATAAAATATAAATTCCACAGAGAATTTCCACCCCCCGCCACTGCTGTGTGAAAGACCCACACAATTAACAGGACAGACTATATGAGTCACATACCTCCTGTGGGAAATCAGTAAGGAAAATATATTCTAAACAGTTATCAAGCACAAAGTAAACACAGAAGAAAAATCAGAGGAAAAACTGTATCTGCTAATCTTTCAATAAAAACCAATCTTGAAGGTTTATAATACTCTGTGAAACAGTTGAAGAAAGAAGACAGAAACGAGGAAATGAAGTTGTTCTACACTTTTCAGTGGGAAAGTACTGCCTGGAACACAGAGCTCATTCAATTTCTAACAAAGCAATAAAACCCACCAGTGTAGGTGTGGAATAAGCCCTAGAAGGGAGACCTCTCAGCCATGGACTTTCTCCATAGTTCAACAGACGTCCTACGACTTAAGGACTGAAGCCTCTTATATCTCTTCTGTAAAGGATTTTCTTCTCTCTGAAGCAGCTTAATGAGGGATTCTGAAGTTCTTCAATACCTTTGCTTGGCTTTAGACTTCCCTCCTCAAACTCATAGCTCGCTGTATAAATGGAGCTGATTTACAACATGCAGAAACAAATGGTCTTACCACGTTTTATTTATTGCATTTATAAAGCTTCCTGGAAGAGAAACAGGTACATATTAAGTTCTCTGCAATTAAAGAAAAAAATTGTACAAAAGTTCAGATCTGCTCAGTTAGTATATTCCAAGGATAGCGAGCAGCAGGAGTCCATTTGAAATTTACAATATGGAAATCACCTAATTTTTAAAAAACTAAGCATTTCCTTCTGCTTTGGCTCACCAAAAGGCAATTTTATCCCAGAGCAGCTAAATATCCTTAAATAGACATGACTACAAGAACAAGAAAGACTGCACAGAAGCCATCTGATTTCAGTTCCCTTTACATTTGTACCTATTCCAGTCCAGTTTAAATGAAGATGTGCATTTGAAGTACCACACTGAAACGTTCTCAGCCGAGGTAATTTCAAATTCTCATTATGTTTATTACGTAATGCAGATTTACTTTGGTATACTATGTGTGGCTGCTATCCTTTAAGAAATCAAACTTCCAAATTAATTACCTTGTCTGTAATGGAGTAAAAAAATTGAAATGAAAGTTCAACATGGTCAGTCCACTTCTAAATTTGTGTCAGTCTTCCATGAAACACAAACACGCTGGAGAAAAGGGACTCAAGCAGTTCTTAAAGTAAATACAATAATTAAGAAAACTTTCCTTAGATTTCAAGGCAACAAAAGAAATTCACTATTTGACCTGTACATAAATAAGTGCAAAGATTTCTTGCATTATTTTGGATGATTCTGTACAAGTTTCAGTAATTTATTTTATTTAAATATAACTCTTACAACAATTTAATCCAGGACCTTAATGAAAATGAGATGTAAAGTTGACAGTTCTAATATAGAACTTTCACAAGTTATCTTAACACTGACTAAACAAGGAATGGAATACAAAAAGATTTAGGAATTACACATTTTAAACTGAAGATGCCTTATCTCAGATTCACTATGGAGACGACTTTTGCAAGATGACTCTCCTGGTTCTATCCTTTAGTATGCAACTTCATTCTTTACCTGCCAAACAAAGCGTACAAGTTATCACAGCAAAATTTACAGAATAATTGACTTTGGCCTTGGTCTTACTAAGACCTATTTACACATTTGAGATAAGTAAGCAACTTCTTCCCTTTAAATTCTATACACGTGTTCAAGCTTTAAGCCTATATTTGGATCTACAAAATCCTGCAAGATAAAAAGTCTCCCAAATATACATCTTAGACCATTAGAGTAAAGTGTCTTTATATATGTGAACCTATCTTTTGCTAAATTACCCACTCTGCAGCACATGGACACCTCTAGAAAATGAAGCACTCACTTCCACAGTTAACTCCTTGGTGCTGATGGGTTTGACTGCTGAAAGCAGCTATCAAGGTGGGGGGGCGTGTTTTGTCAAATCATTGTGCAAAAAGAGATTAACATGCCTCAGATTGCCCCCAAACGCGACCAATCCTGTAAATAAGAGGAACAGGTCCTAGTGCACATTAAGTAAATGTCATAAATTGTGTGTGGAAGGCTGCAGCTGCTCAATAATCACACTCCCATGTGCTCGCCATCGTATTCCTTGGAGTCTGTGTCATTTGAACACCTCAAATAAGAACCATTTTGGCCAGAGATTTGGGTTTTTTTCATTTTATTTTTTTTTAAATTCTGGTTCTCGAAGGCCCACTGCCAATGGCAGATCATTTTAATAGTAAAACAGATCTCAACGCCAAAGAGTTACTGCTGTCATGCATAATTGAAACAACTCAGTATAACTGAGGTTTAAAAATCCTTCTATTTGTTTTGTGGCAATCTAGCAACAAGATAGATTTTTTTTTTTCTCAGTTAAAGATTTAAACCACACCCAAAATGAATGCCTGCTATAAAGAAGGCAGTTCCTCATGCCAATATTAGAATTTCCAAAGCACTGGTTAGTTCATAATTAAAAGAAAAGCAAGGTACGATTGCAAACGAGTACATGACTTTTTACAGAAGGCCTCATTTTGGTAAATTATATACAGCATAGTGTTCTCATTTTCCTTAAAGTGCTACTATCATCATATTGATACAAGATCATTCATTGTTTTAGGAGGTCTTTGAGTACAGCACCAGCACTGGCATCAGGGGACACTGGCAGCGGCGTAAAAGTAGGCAACGCATCAGAAATAGGTTTCATAAGCAGATGTCCAGAACTACTAGCAGGTGTTATGAGAGGCACTGCTGCAGATCGAGGTGCTAAAAATGGATTTGTATCTGGTCTTCTGCTTGTTCCCGAGACTGCAGAATCTGAAATGTAAAACAAAACCCAACAACAAAACCACTTTGTTAGGAAGCATTTGTAAGTCTACCCAATATTTACAGCATTTGTTCACAAACACGTTCGAAAATTGCTTACTTTTGCAACATGAAAATGCTATCTTCTTGCTATGGACCACAGACGCTCTCAAAGACTTTCATTCCCTCTGTCTTCTCTCATCCTGGATCTCATCTGCCACTGCTTCTTTTGCTGGACAATTCCTATCTCTACACTTCAGGCCACCAGTTACAAGACTTAAAGATCAGGTACAGACCTGCCAACCATATTGTGCTTGTTGGTGGCTGAAATTCCGTAACAGCTCAGGCCACCCAAAGGAAGCGATACATCTCTGTCACAGGCAGCCTGAACACCCTTTGCCTGCAGCGTCAGACATGAAATTCCTGTCACATTGACTCCAGCACAATGCAAAGGCACAAGGGCCCTCGGGCACGCACTACAACGCGGCGCACAGGTAGGTTTCACAACCCATGGTGTATTGGCACAGATTTCCCAGGAAACAGCCCCATGAAAACCCCCATAAATAAACACCACTGGCACAGCGAGCCATAACGTAGTCTTGAGACAAAAGTGTTTGCTCATTAGTCAAATTCTAACAAAATTTTAATTTTAATAAAGTATTAATAAACTATTATTTTTTTAAAATCTAACAATTGACTTGCCCCTCCCCATCTTCCCCCATCAAATCCTCACTCAGCTCCAGATGTAACCTGTTCTCAAGGTTCCTACACCAGATGCAGAGCAGAAACTAAACTGACATTCCCGTGTCAAACTAATTGTTTAGATAGGTGATTGTATTCAGATTTTTTTGTTTAAGAAAAGTCTTTCATCCTGTAAACATTCTAATTCTCATAAATGCTTTTCTGTGTGGATATTATACTGACATTTGTGCCCAGCACTTAAAAACTGCTCCCATATGGTTCATTTCTAGGAACAAAAAAACGTTAAAGTACCCAAACCATTAAAGGGATATATATAACGGGTGTCTAGTTTTACAAGCCAGCAATTTAGCTCCTGAATGGATAAAAGGAATCAGGAATTTACTTCTTCCAGACAAGGATACTGTTTTTTTGCCAAGTAATAAAGGTACTTTACCTATTATATTGCTGTTATACTACAAGGAATAAGAGTAAAAAAACCCTAAAGTTAATTTAGGCTTATGAAAAAAAGAAATAAATACTGCTTTCAGAGATAAATTGGTATTTCACAGTAGACATTTATGCTTTGTAACATCCAACTGCTTTAGGCAAATGGAAAGAGGGTATTTAAGCATATATATCTCTCTCTGTGGATCTATATAATACGTAGGGTTTTGGGGTTGGTTTTTTGTTTTATTTGTGGTGGGTTTTTTGAGTTTACAGTTAAAAGTTTCAATCAAAACAAGCTTCTGCAAATCATGACTGTATTTAGGTAAAGTCTTAAATGCACATAAAAAAATTAAGTATAAACTAGATCAGTTAAACTGAAGATTTGGATCTTACATTACTTAGACAGTATTTCAACATGCATAATATAAGCATAATTGTTCTCTGCCTCAGAAAAATCAAAGTTAACACTCATGCACAGCTTACAGAGATTTCAGATCAGGCCATACACTTAGCTGATCTTCTTTCTGTATTGAGATTTTAGGAAGTGGGGTACAGAAGCAGTGGGAAGGAAGGGCGGAGGAAGAAGAAAAAAAAAAGGACAAGAGAAAGTAGAAAATTGGGGGCGGTGGCAAGGGGAAGAAATCAAATTCATAGTTCACAAGTAAAGAAGCACAGAATCATTGAAATCCCCTTGAAAATTCTACCTTTAGTCGTTTATGTTCAGTGTAAAGATTCAAATTTTCCTTCAAATGTTACCTTGCATTTGACTGTTGGGTGGAGTACTGATGGTTTTACTAGTTCCTGCTGCTCCCAAAGCTTTCATATCGTGAACAGAGAGCTTGGGTGGAGGAAGGCTCGGGCAAGACTCTGTTTCGAGGAATTTCACAAACAATTCTGAAAAAGACTACAAGAGGCTACCAGTTACTATATTTTACTGATGCTCTACTGAGAAGTATGTAAGTTAAAAATACATACATGCATAAAACACAAAGCTGTCAACAGCCTCCAAAGAATTCTGCCCTGCTACTTAATACTAAGTATGTAGCACTTGGTACTAACTAGTCCTTAGTGAATGACAATGAAATTTCTTTTCAAAATACCTCTTACTGAGACAGCAAAAAACTGCATTTATGTGAAAGATAAACTCTAAAGATAACACACATACTTCCACCATGGTTCCATTATTAATTTAAGCCAATTGTTTCAAGAATGCCATGCTGCTACTGACATCAGAAGATTCCCTGTGTCCATGCTCAAGCAAATCGCTCCTCCAGAAACACACAAAACTTAAACATTTAGCTTAAAACACACTGCTTTCTTTATTTGACAAAAAGTCTTGAATAAAGGAAGTGTGGAATGATAAGGTTGTCAGTAGCATCACAAGACAAAAATTTTGCTTAGTAAAGCCTGTACTATGCATGTAAAAGCATTAATTTTGCTATTTTACATCCATAGTTAATCAGACCACAATCCTCTGGCAGCCTAAGTGCCTGCATTATTTCAGTGGGCAAAACTCAAGCCCTACACTTTATTTACAGGAATCCATTCTCAACGTGCTTTTCTAGCTCAATGAGCAAAAATCCAAAAAGTGAATCCAGAAACCCCAGTCCCTCAGTGCTCTGTCCTTGAGTGCATTATTTACTGGTCTGCAAAATGGAAAGTTCCGTAGGTTAACTGCTCCCATGGACCGTGCTATGAGAACTGATACTTTACAGTATTTGAAAGCTTAAAATATCAACGCTGTATGCTGTACATAAGAGGCACCAGCTGCAGCAGCTGCAAAAAACTTCTTAAATTAAATTTAAAGGATATATGGGAACACAGTCATCAAAATACAATGGCATGGTCTTCTATACTATTGAGTATTGCAGAATTCCAGACTCTCACATGTATTTAACCTCCAGCACTGTCTGTTTGCAAGATAAAGTCCATACTTTATCAGTGATCCCAGGAACCAGTGGAACAGTAACTGGATTTCTATATTAGTCCAACATGCAGCATTGTATAATTTTCATCAATGCCTGCATATTTATTTAGTACAGAAAAAAAAACTGATGCCAAAGCAGTTGCACAAACCAAACAAATAATGCAAGATACAGTAGCATCAGTAAATGAAGCTCAATATACTGATGAGCCAAATATCAGCGCTAATATGCAACTGCCCCTTTTTTTTTCCACGTCAACATAGAGAATGCACAATTAATTCTTACACTATTAAAAATGTTCTGATGAGTTGGCCTCAAAGGTGTACTAGGGACACTCTTTGACCCAGCTCCTCCACCAAGCCAGCCAGTCACCCATCTCGTAACTCCTCTTTGGTCTTCACATAATAACTAGAAAGTATTAAAAAAAAAAGTTAGGAAAACAAAAATAAAGCAGAAGATAAAAGAAACTGCACATTGTGCTCATTATATATATTCACTGTAACTATGTGGGGAATCCTACAGATAAATAAAAACTTTAATTAGTGTTAAAACATTATTCTCTGCCACCCAAAGACTAACAGTCTAAAAACCTGTCTCTATTTAAAAAGATAAGCCCAACATTCTTCACAATACCTAGTGGTACTTAGAGAACTGGCTTACTTTTCTGTGACAGACATATCACAGTTATCACACAACAGCACAAAGTTAAATCCCTTCCTTTTTGCATCGGCATTCTTCAGCAGAATAAGATTCATTCTATTAAAAAATGTTATCAAAAGATTCCATTAAGATCAGCATGTCCTGCATAAAAAACTAATTCAGATGAGAGAACAAAAAACATACTTTCCCCACAAGAAATGCAGGGACAGTCATATTTAGTTTAGCAGAAAGTTATTCTATTTGCAGGCAAGGATACTGCAGATAAAACAGTTTTCTGACCTGATCAAGTTCTTCCTTTTTTATTCCCAAGATACTTCCCATTAACCTTAACACTTCAGTACGTTTATTTTTTGGAGTATGAAAATGTCCAATAAAGAGGTTTCTCATCAGGAGCCTGCAGAACAAAAGAAGCTCGTTACACAACCTGCTCCTGGGTAACAGTTGATACTGTAATATTGATTCCTCATACTTGTGGTTAAATTTACAGTAATCCAAATAAACATATCTAATACAACGAAATAAAAAGATACCTTAACAATTTCCTCCCCCTAGAAGTTACAACATTCTTATGCGGGAAGCGTCAATTTGGATAGTATCAGATATATTGTATGCAGCACAGTGAAACTGAACTCAACATGAGCAAGGTTTGATGTATATACTACAATCAGGGAAAAGGTTTCTTCTAAGATCTTGACTCAGAGAGCATTTAAAGAGCTATTTATATGCAGTTCCAAATCAAGATGTAAGGAAGGGGACAGGGGAACCCATTTGCCTATCTCTGTTTCAGTTCTAACGGGTAAAGAGAAGGGGAAAAAAAAACCCCACCAAACCAAGGTTTGGTGATCCATCCAGGAAACACATCCAGGTGATCCTAGCTACTCAAAAGGGCTTGCTGTTCACACCTTAGACATTGTAACAGACCTTCACTGAGAACTTTCATCTCTATTTGCACCTCTCATGCTATTGAAGGACACTTCTACTTCAGAAACATGTCAGTTTACTAATCAAAATTGCTACTTACAACCACCAAGCAATCGAAAAATGTGAAAATAATCCAAGTATAATTACAAGATCACATATGGAAGCCCAGTTCTGCACTAGTCTTGCAGCTGTGCTAGTAACAGATCTGTACATTGTGGTACGTTGTGAAGAGTAAAACCCAAAAATGTATATCAAGTCTTTCATTAAAGACTTACTTGTCCACTTTTCCTTCTGTGCTGTTCATAAGATTCATTAGTTTATTTTGTACATCTTCTAACATTTCTCTTCTGATCTCACCTATAAAATGTTACGTCACAGCAATTAAAAATTAAAACTTCAAAACTTTGTTGTAAAACTTACAAGTAATATCCACATTTGGAAATAAAAATGTTAATAGTGCTTTTAAAGAAAAACAAAAAAAAATCAGCTTGGTATTTTGTAGAAAAGTGTCAAGTGATTACTATTTGAAGTAAGCTAAAATTTCCAGACCGGTAACTCAATGCTAAAGCCCAGGAACACACAGAAATAAATCAACTGCAGACAGTCTGACAAGCTGCTCTGCTCCACCTATTTATTAGAGTTGGAAAGAAATTCCTGATCAAAGTCTATGGTTGTGTGGTGGCAATCTTTTTCATACTATGACAAAACTGCATGTTGGCTTCAGGTCTTTTGATCTCAGTCCTTAACCTCAAATATTTCCTAAACCCAGGTATTCTGCACACTCCACTATATTAGGTTGCTTAAAGCCCTGGAGTACTAAGGAGTTCTCCTGTCTCCCAGGAGAATGACTGGTTGGCAGAGCAGTAATCAGTAACTTATGGGTCTCTTCTGTTAGGCCTTTTCCTGCTCCTGTTAATTGATGCAAGCTCTTGAAACAGCACACTGGGACATACAAGCGCATCCTAGAATCAGTGCCGAGTGCTTCACAATCCAGTATACTGGCAAGAAAGGCTCTGCAGAGATTTATGCAAGATTCCCCATACTTTTGGGAATACAAACCTTCAGTTAAAAATAGCAGAGATGAAATACACAGCTACTGTGAATCACAGACAAAACTGAGAGGAAAATGGCAAACGCTTTCAGTCACGCATCATGGCCCACAAATTAAGTGAATATGCCAGTATTGTAAGTTAGTTAGTATGAGGCTGTCTAGGAGCGTGCTAGATTTTCTGCCTTTTTTTGCACGCTGACTCCAAGTTCTCATGCTGTTCTGTAGTGGCTGCGATGAAATTGGTTCATCTAAGATATCACAACATTGATAATGACATTCTTGCCCTATAGAAAGGACCTTCTTTTTCCTCTCCACAAACCTGAAACAGAAACTAGTAGAAGAGTAAGGGAGGAGTTAAGATTCTGCATTCGTTACTGCTATAACTTTTCAGCTTTCTGAAATTCCTGCTCTTAATCAATGATTTGTCTACTGTCTACACACTTGAGCCTCGCAATGTTGGAGGGTTTAATACGAGGGAGATACAAATGTAACAGTCCATTTCATTAAAAGAAGCCATGATATGCTACTGTTACATTCGCTCTTGCCCAGTAATTTCACAGCACTAACTTCTCTACAATCCTTAAATTCCACTATCACAAAGAACTTGCTAGCTTAAATATAGAACACATACAATTATCCCAATCACTGTGTCAGTAACTCAGGCTTCCTCTGACCTCCCACAAAACTCCTAAAAAATAAAGCTCATCATAAAGAAAAAAGAATTCTCCTAAAAATTTTACTTGCCATAAATATTTTACAACATTCAGACTGTAAGGAAACAAGGCACAAAGCTTTCTCTTTATAAAAACTCAGATACACTAGGAACTGGATAAAAGTATCTGATATTTGTGTCTACACAAGTTTGCACAAAAACCACAGAGAAAAAAGTGCTAGAAAATCTTATCTCACTTAAATCCTCAAATGCAGGATTTAAGAACACTGGCAGTAAAATGTTCTCAGACAGGAAAACAGATAATTACGAGATGCAAAAAACTGTTAGAAGATAAACTACAAATGGCTTCACATCAAGACAGCAAAAATAAAATTTTTCAAACTGGGGTTCTGCAAGACACTGCCTTTAAAGTTACTTTTTTCCTAATAAAAGTACAAGTAAGTCTTAATCACACACAGAAGCTTGACAAATATGTAATAATATGGACTGTCCACGTGTGGGCCAGCTCTACAAGAAGAAATGATGAGCTTTTTCTCCTCTTTCTCTAGAGAGGAGCTTATCTTCAAATCCTACAGAAAAACTGCCGATCTACTTAATTTCTCCATCATTTTTATACTTCTTGAGCTCATGCTAATTAAAAGCATTCCATTTAAAAAACAAAACATAACCCACAAATGATACACTTTTCTTGTATCTATCTTGTAGTAGATTTCTAAAAAGCCTTAACATTTTGTAAGTTTTTATACTCTTTAAATCATCTAGGATGCATGAAAAATGTTGCACTCTAGTTTCAACAGAACTTTTGATCTTTAATAAATGCACACCACAACTACAGTGGCACAACACAGTTCTCATTTAACACCAATAACTCCATGAGAACCCACACAGAATAGAATTTAGGGATACACACAAAGAGCTAGGCTGTGACATGGATACGTCCTGCTCAAATACTCCACATCTTTAGATAAAGATTTTACTTCACAAATATGAATTTTAGAGAGTAGAGAGTAGAATAAACTAACGAGTCTTATGCTGAGAAAGTTCTTATTCAAGGAACATAAGGATTAAGCTCCTTATTCAAAACAAGTCAAAACCCAAACAAAATTGTATGTATTATACAACAATATATCTTGTCACAACTGCATCCATACGCACTGAAACCCATTCCAATAACGTGACTGCTCTACAGCACTCCTCTCTCAAAACACCAGGGGGAGGCACAGGAGAATAAATCCACTGTTTCAAGGTTTAAACGGACTTAAAATTATGCTGCTTTGTAAATGTGGTTAAATAGGACCCCTATACTCGAAGAAAAGCATTTGCAATATAATTATGGAATGACAACAGTTGCAGGAACATACACAGAAGTTGAGTTGTTGTTTGCGTCTCCACAGAGTAAAAGGGAACTTAAAAAGTTAAACTACTAATGCCACAAAAAGGTAAACAAACAGCCTCTGAAAACAAGTTGCATGAAAACCTCACACTATTGTTATTGCTCTACAAAGCAAGCCAATCCCATGTTTCCTTTGCAATTTTCATTCACATGATGAGTTTTAAAACAATGTATTAATAATTTAAATGAAATATTACTGTTGCTTTCTATTTTTACCTGTCAAAAATATTTTATGTCAGAGAACCAACTTTTAAGGGCAGCTACCTAGCTATATTCCATCCACCACGACCATGCAACTCTATCGATAAACATTTTTTTTAATGGAATATTTCCTTCTAAAATAGAATCTTGCAGTTGAAAAGGACTTAAACACGTACTTCCTGTGTATGAAAAGACTGAATAACAAAAGAGACCTGAGCCAAAATTCAGCATGGACTGCTGTAAACCAGACATTTATAACAGCCTCCAATAATTTGTTAACCATTTATGGCAATCCAGAAGACTGCATCTGGTACATCTTATACTTTTCCATTAAAATCACTTCTCCTGCCAAAAAAATCCATAAAGAAATCCTTCAAAAGATTTGGCCAACGAAACTGTGTCTGGGAATGTATTTGGCCAATTTTCAGTAAGACATTGTATGTTTTCTTGTATAAATAGAGAAAATGGAGTAGCCTTCTTTTTCTTCAATAAAAATGATTTATTCTACAACAACAAGAAAGTGCTGTTTCCTTTATGCAATGATCCCTTTTCCATGTTTTTACCAAGTAAATCGCTTGCCAGTACAACATAGCTTGATAAAATACTGAGATTCAGTTTTCTCTCAAAGTTCAAAGCCCTCCTGCTTTCATATGCAAAGGTTTGCAACCAAAATTAACCAGCAGTGAAGAGCTCCCCATTTGAGAGTGCCATATTTGCCTATGCCAAAGTTAATTTCGATCCAGGGTGTTTCAAAACCTTTATCATGATTGTCTGGAGTCAGAGATATACAGAATTCAAAACCAAATTAGTATATAGTTGTACATTCATGTAGCAGCTTGAAATTTAATTTAGCTTGTAAAATTCCTATGTGAACTCAGAGAGCACTCCTAGGACGCTACTTGGATGTCAAATTGCACTTAGACAGAACTAAATTTAAGTACACATTCAATTATGTAGTAGAAGTCGTAACTATTTTTTTAGAGTTATTGCTGAAATGACGTTTCACACCAGTTGTCTGATCATAAGCAAGTATGCTTTAAGAAAGCATATTATTTCAAAGTAAGACAAATTAGAATTTAAAAATGAATAGCAATAATTAGTTGTATGTGTTCAGGGCAAGAGTTACCACTGCATCCAACAGAGATGATGCACCAGGTCTTTCCCCGGCAAGCCTTAAAAGTGTTCACCCTAAAAGTTCCCGACATAAGAGGAAAAAAACCAGCAAGAGCGAGCTGTTAAGTAACCACAGAGAGTGAGCAAATCCCTGCTCTTCAAGCTCCCTTTTAGAGCCACACCAGGGATCAATCACAAGTTTTCCTCTGATTTTAGATTTAACCCGTGTGCTCAGTAAAAGCCTAATCATAACAGAGGATGCTGCAAAAACAGGAAAATATGGTGACCAACAGAAATAAAGAGGGAAAGAGAAAGTAGGACTCAGTTGGGAAAATGGAGAAGGAAACGACAGAGGAAGACAATAAAAAAAAAAGAAAAAAAGAAAAAAGGCTAATATTCCCTCAGCAGTCAGTACTGTTAGTAAGTTCACCCATAACAGAAGTGTCATGTAACTAGACACAAAGAAGTAGCTTTCCCTTCTAGTACAATGAAACATTGCAGACAAAATTACAAGTCAGGGCTGAGAATAAGTACAGAAATCCAGCAAAAATATTATTGGTCCTAAGTCTTGCTTTGGCTAATGTCATGACTCATTTCTCATGAAAACTAAAATTAATGCAGTAATGGGGGGAAAAAAAAGTGACCATATGCTACTATTTTGTTACCTCCAAGTGAGTCTCTGAGCTTATAAATCTTTACTGATGTTTGACATTCAGATAGATTGCACAGAAACGAGCCTTCATTTTTTCTATTTGATTAGACTAAATAGCGTAAGGCCATACATGGAAATTATATCAATTTTTAGTAAAAGGTTATTCTGCCTCTTTAGGCTTTTCTACAGTTTTATTGCTAAACGTGCTTGCGAAAGAGAAGGCTCTGCAACTCATACAGAAATCATGTTTTAGTGATGTCAAAAAGGAGTAAAAAAGACCATAAAACCACACCCCAAAACAGTTACAGAATCAAAAAAATCAAAGAAACAATTATGTTGGAAGGGACCTCTAGATGATCTAGTCCAAGCCCTCTGCTCAAGAAGGGTCACCTCCAGCAGGCTGTCCTGGCCCATGGCCACTTAGGTTTTGAATATCTCCATGGATGGACACTCCATATCTCTGGGCAACCTATTCCAATGTTTGGCCACCCTCACCATAAATATTCTTCCCTTTCGAAACTGTTTCTCTGGCAAGTTCCTCTACCATCTGGCCAAGTTTTGTCTTCAGATCCAAAGTAGTGACATTCATCAAGTATTAGAGTATTTAATATGAGAACAATATGAAAGGCATCTTTCTAAATACAAGCAATCAGGAAGCTTATTTGAAATTAGATCTAAAAATACAATCTAGAGATGTGTCCAAGACCTTCCACAAAATCTCTTCAGTCAGTCTCACATCTGTGCAAGAAATGCTCCCTCCGACAGCACACTCATTCTCTCTACCTCCCTGTACTCCTGTGCTGATGTCAAATATTGTAGGTAGTTACTTTGGAAAATCTGACATTTGGTATTTCACAGACATTTTTTAAAAAAGACATTTACCAAGCTAAATCAAGGGCTTTGGTATTTACAAGGGGAAAACCAAAACCAACAAGCAAAAAAACCCCAACTACTACGGGGCTTTCTTTTGCAAAACATCCCACACAGAAAGTAAACATACTTTTTCAAATTTGCTTTATAAACAAGGAAGATCTCAAAAGGTGGAAGAGAATTACTCTTTTCCTCATAGGAGACAATTTTGGTAAGTTTCTAGGAATACTACATTGTCTCCTCAGCTGCTAGGGATGTTTGAAGCAGAGATTAAAAAAACAATATAGTTACCTTCTTTCTTAAGTTCTTCAATCTGCTCCTCTTTGATGTCAAGCTGCTCAGTAAGCCTCGATGCTGCATCCAGAGCAGCATTTGCTTCTTCTAAACTTTCCTGAATAGAGGGCAGGAAAGCGACAAAAAGAGAAGCAAAGGAGTTCACTATCACAAATACGCTAATACAACATGGATCAAACAGAACAGATGCAGAGACTTCAATTACTTTTCTTTAGAACAACTGGATTGTAAATATCCTCAGAAAATGTATGGTCAGCAGAGGAATGCTACTTTGCTGATCTTCTTTTAGTGCCTCTCTCCCTTCCAGGGAAGAGAGAATAGTTACATAAATTGATGTATTCTTAGACAGCAACAACAAAACAGTTAAAAAACACAACAACAACAACAACAAATCAGTCAAGAATAAGCATTTAGCTTCATATGGTTCAGTTTCATTATTCAGCCCACCTGCAGTGACACAACTTTTTCTTCTAAGCTTTCCGCTTTCCTCCTCCATTCTGCAGTCTGTTTTTGGTGTTTCTCCAGCTCTGCTGAATACATCGCTTTTTCTTCTAAAGGGTTAAAAACACAAAATGAGAAAAACAAACAAAAATCTTAATACACAACATGTAACTGTTTTTGGGGATATGTAATTGCAAAGCCTCAGCATTATCATATGTGGTCTTCGTGAGGCAGAATTCAGATTTCCTAAGTGGGATATTGACAATGAGTTTTCACAGGGCCAGAATTATTTCTCTAAATTTTTTTTAAAAGCCAACAGATTCTGAAATTCAAGCTGTCAAACAGGAAACCAAGTAGCTACTGTTTAAAAAGCACCAAAACACGGTAACTATCCCGGTGGAAAAACACTTGTTGCAATCTTTGCTATTTCTTGACCAAACTTACCCTGTTGGAATTGCTCTAGTACCATCTGCAGGTTGGCCAGTGACAACGCATACTGCTTCACTTGGTCCTGTGAGATGGTGAGCTGCAGCACAGTCTCATCTCTCTGCTTGGAAACTAGGTTTAATTGCTCTTGCAAAGATTCAACTTGCAGACTAGCTTGATGACTTAATGAAAATAAAACACATTATTTATGGAGAAAATAACAGAAGTCATCACAGAGAAAATGAAATCACAGCAAAAATAGCCTACCTTTAATTTTTCAGCTCAATTTATAAAAATGGAGGAAATTTTTTCCCCTGATTACTCTTTTAAAAAAAGCAAACAACAAAAAACCAACCTAACAACAGATTTTAAATAAGTCTGGTGGTAAAATTTTGTCAATCAGAAAAAACCCCGAAACCAAAACCCAACCTACACTTGTTTGAAGTGCATTAGGAAAAGGAAAAAAACTAAACTTTGTTGTTTATTATTGTAACAGTATTTTTACCTAAAAAAATGAATCCATATCTTGCTATTGCCTGTTTTAATTACTACATGAATGAATAGGTCTTTCTAGCAATTTTTTACTTTTAAAGCCAGTCTCCGAGAGCTCAGTGTATCTTGCTCCATACTGACCACTCAACACCCCATTTAACTTCCTATTTTGCAAAAATATTATGAACCTGGTTTACTTCTGTGCCAGTCTTTCTAAAGAGTACATGTCAGGTGGGAAATAGGCAGCATTTCTTGAAAGGTATTTGACAAGTGTAATGAGGAATTACAAAACATTCTGAGAAACAGTTTTTACACAACGTTCTCCCAACTTTTCCACTTCCTCCACAATTTTTCACAACAATTTCCACTCAGAAGACTCTTTGCTGAAAACATTAAGAGCAGAATCCATCTCTGGCACTTAAATAGTATGCATCTACATACATGTATTTTGATTAAAATACTTGCTCATTTGGACAACTGTAGTAAGATGAGAAAAAAATTCTTTTGCCCAACATTCCTTTGAATAAAACAATATTAAAGCAGTCAAGATAGGCATTGAGTAATTTTGATACTTGAGTTCTCATTGTTCTGGCTGAAAAATGGGATTATGGCAAATAAATTAAAAACAGCTCTAGCCTCCCAGATTCTGTCACCCATGAGAACTTCAATGCATCTTGCTTTATATATACATTTTTTTTTTATATATGTACTTTCCATGTTATCAGGTATAGAGTAAGGACGCGTACTTGTCTGGAAAGCAATTCACAAAGCTTGACAGTCACATTTGTGCATTGAAGGGTATAAAATAAGACTCTTTCAAACTGAACAAAGCCTTGACTTCAAAGTAAGTCCATCTTTTTTGATTTGACAGACAACTAAATCGGTGGGTTGAGAGATTTTTGTTTTTTCTAGTTCTAAGTGCTGTCAAAGACGTGAAATTTCAATACTTGCAACTAAAAGGACAAACAGCTTCTTAAGTTCTCAAGAGCAGCCAAGTATATTTCAAATCACCTCCCGAGTAACTAAAGTTTTCATCTTTCTGTTTTCTCGACTGCTTAGCATGTTACAGAATGGTAATTCAGTAAGATAAAGCCATCAGTACCAGTCTAGCTAACTGTTATATATATAAATACTGCCATATATAAACACTGCCAATGCCACTGCAGTATAAATGAAAAGACTACCTGGCATTCTCCACTGCAGTAGATGAGGATGCAAGTTTTTCTTCCAAAACCAAAACTTTCTTTCTTAGCTTGACCTCTCTGTCTTCTGCAGCTAAAGCTTCTCGCGTGTAGGAGTCCTCCATTTCTAAGAGGTGATTCCGTAACCTCTCCAGCTCCTGGTTGAGGCGCTGCTCTTTCTCACGCAAATGCTGTATCTGTGTAGAACATACCTTAAGTTTCCCGTAACATCACTTCTCATAAAAATAATTCAAGCAAACGTAAAAACTGCCCATTGAAGCACATTGCACGTGTATCGATTATAAATGCTTTTTACAAGTGACTGCTAACAAAAAAATAATTCAGAAAATACTACAGATGCAATTTCTTTTCATTTCTTGCAATTGTAAGTTATTTGGTGGTGTACCTCACTCTGCAGGGCACTGCTCTCCATTTGCTTCTGTTTGAGTGCCACCATGACTTGGTCCCTCTCTTGCTGAAAACTAACAGCCTTCTCCTGCATTGATTTAACTTCATTTAACAGTTGATTTAATTCTCCTGTCTTGCCCTGTTGAAGACACAAACAAGCATTTCAAATGCAGCGAATAATTTTACCTAAGGAGACACAGTCTTTGCCCAGAAGAGCATAAAGATGATACCGATATAACAAGGAAAAGGGCAGGACACCCATGGCCCCACAGCACAGGCAGACATTCAGGGAAAATATTATTTTGACATTATTCACTCACGTGTTAGAAGACAAAGCAAAAGTTATCGCTAAAAGACACTATACAGATGCATTGTCTCAGCTGACTGCTGTGAACAAACAAATACCTACTTATCTTTAGATGAAAGACATATATTATGTACATAGTGTCTCAGACACTAGAATCCTTGAAAATTTCACTCTTCCAGCGTCTGGAATCTATTCTCTGTGATACTCATTCATTAAGCCATGCAAATGTAAAGCATCAGCCTAGGTAGGTCAACTTGTCTGAACGTAAGATGACTAAACACACGAAGAAATCTTTAGAAACAAACTATAAAGTGACCTCGCTCCCAAAGATTAACCTTGAACAAATCAGTTTTCAGATGTCAAATTTCAATGAATGATGTTCCCGCTTACGTGCAACTTATTGTAACTTTACATCACATATAAAGAAGTGTATGTCAGTTACACAGAATTCACACATACGTATGAATGCAGTTTCAGTTATTTGAAACTTTTCAGCATGCTCTTTACCTCGTCTCATATGTTGTTTTGAAAGCAGTCACCTTTATTGAATACGTTGGGTAAAAGCAGACCAATCTTTATCACTAATACTTATGAGCTTCAATTATTTGTTTTTATTAATAAAACTGAATATAGTAAAATTCTTTTTGCAGTAGAACCATAAATCTGTAGGCAAACCTTATCTTTTGATGTTATCTTCTGCCACACACACAAAATACAAAGCTGTTTGATACTATTTTTCCTAGTTCTCCATGGCAAACACAAAGCATGTAACATTTTGTGCAAGGAAAATGTCCCGACAAATATTCCATGCTTGTGAAACTGAAATCCTAAGCCAACACTGAGTGAAAGTGTATAGGCCAAAGATCTCCTCTACGTGAATTTATATCTTGTAAATTCACCCGTTACTTTGTTAACTCCAGCAGCAGCAGTTCATACAATGTGCTGGTCACCAATGTATCAATGATGCCACAGAACAATTTGCTCTTTTAAAAACAACATTCTTCAAATTACGTATACAATAATTAATAAGCCACTGCAACCTCCCTCTGAACATACACTTTGAAAAAAGTATCAATTCTTCCGTATGTCAAAATGTAGAGAAGCAACCGTTAATTTAGCTTGTCCAATCCTTTTTTTTTTTTTTTTTGTAGTGGAGTTTCTCCAGTGATAAAAGCAAGATACATAAACCCCAACATCTCACAGGGATGTTGCGAAGCAATCACATTGGAATGACAAGCACTGGAAAATTAGTCCTACTGGCCAATTCTGCAGGAGTTTGAGTACCACACAGTAGAAAGAATACAGGACACAATGAAAATGTCCAAACCAAAATTTTAAGCAGCTGTGCAGTAAATGAGCACTTTCCAAATAAATTAAAAATTTAGATTATGGCAGCACATTTCACAGATAACATTGTAAACCACTCACCTGCTGACTTTTTAATTTCTTAACATGGCAGGGGGAGGATTTTTATTGTAATGTAATGCAGTAAGGAGTCAGAAATAGATTTCAGGCAAACACCTGACAGCTAAATATACGCAAAAACACATTACCACGTGACTAATTTTAAGAGACACTCATAAATATGAATGCATGTACCTGTTCTTTCTCTTTCAACAGCTTCTCAAAAGCAAGAGCTTTTTCCTTCATTGAGTGAGACTCAAACTCTTTCTCTTTCAGCATCATTGAAAACTGCATATTAGTCTCCTGAAGTGCTCGGAATTCTGTTTCTTTTTCCCTAGACCTTGCAACTATTTTTTCATTTTCTTCTTTCAGTTTTCGAATATCCATTTCTAAAATTAAAATTCTTTCTTTAAGATTAGTCACAGCTTGCTTCAAAAGTTCATTTTCATTTTCTTTATTACTAAGATTTTCAGTCACAGAAAGTAACTGATCACTTTTAGATTTAATTAATATGTCTTTTTCCCTAAGTGATTTCTGTAGGACATCATGTTTTTCTTTGATCTGCCTCATCTCTGACTCAGCTCCTTCTTGACTCTTTCTTTCAGTCTCTGATGCTGCAGCCACAGAATCAGATAATCGCTGATTGTTTTCCTGAAGAGTCCTAATAGTTGAATCTTTTTCTTGCAATTTCTTTTTCAGTTGCTCCAACTCCTTTTGAAGGAGTTTAGACTCAGGCTCAACACCGAGTACTTCGGGAGCCCTGCACAGGCTGTCTGAAAGCTGTGGAACAGAGGAAGCCGTTGCCACAGATGGTGTTACCAAATCAAGTTTACTCAGGAGAAGATCCTTGGTGTTATGAAGCTGTCCTATGCTGTGTTGAACTTGTGCTAATTCCTGACTAAAACTTCTCAGCTTTTTCTCGTTCTCTTCGTAACTCTGAATCAAGCCGTTATAATCTACCTGCAACTTTGAATTACTGTCGCTTTCAACTGAAATTTGTGCTTGAAGCTTGTGTAACTCTTCTTGGAGGTGAGCAGACTCATGCTGCATGTTCTGAACCGTGGTTATTACCTGTTGCTTCCACTCTTCCATCTTCTTTACTTGCTGTTTTAGTTTATCCCGTTCTTGTAGAAGTTTCTCAAACTGGTTACTGTTAACACCTCCTGAGCCGTTATCAGCACCTGTACTGGACGTCTGCAAGACGGTCAGTAAGGTCTGGCATTTCTGACTTAGAGCATCTATTTCAATGTCTTTTTCTCGAATGATACGGGATAAATTCTGTATAGTTTCTCTAGACATGTCCTGACTGCTGTTTTCAGATCTGTTAGATAATTTTTGATTCTCCTCTTGCAACCTTACTAAAGCTGCTTCTTTAGCAGCGACTATATCCATGATATTACGATACTCTGTTTTTAACTGACTGTTTTCTCTTGTCTTTTCACTTAGAACTGCTAGTACTTGTTCTCTTTCCACAACATAAGCTTGCAGCTGCTGCTGAAGACAAAGAACATCCTGCCTATAGGAAGCTGAGGAAACTCTAGCATTGAGAGCTTGTATTTCTAAATCCTTCTCTTGAATGATCCGAATAAGTTTGCCAACTTCATCCTTAGACAACTGATCAATTTGCTGACTCAGAGAAACGTTCTTTTCATTTAGAAGCTTAATCTCCATCTCTCTTTCTTTGATACCTTTTACCAGTCTTTCAATTTCAGCTTTAGACAAGTCATGTTTTTCATTTCCATTTTCTCCATTAAGAGTCTGAACTTTGGTTTCCTGAAAAAGATCAGAGGAATCAGTCTGAATAATCTGTCTCTCTTTGTGCAACTGAGTTTTAATTTGTTCAATTGTTTTCTGCAAATTTTTAATTTCCTCATCTTTCTCTAATGAGAGCCTTTCATGCGTTACATTCATTTGCTCACACTGAAATTTAGACTCATCTATTTCCTTTCTTTGCTCTTGCAAAGACCGCTGAAGTTGCACTGTTGTTTGATTCTGATCTTCTATTGTTTTTTTGTGAACTTCTATTTCTTCTTCAAGATTACTCTTTATCACTTTTAACTGTGTTACCTCGCTTTCAAGTTCAATAATAATATCTAGAGTTTTAGGCTCAACCACAGGCGTAGCTCTACTTTGCTGATCCTTAAGGCGTTCAATTTCTTCTTTCAAATGATTATTTTCTTCCTTCATGACCGCAAGACTTCTGTCTTTTTCCTCCAAGTTCTGTTTTAAGACATCCTGCTTTTTTGAAACTTTCATATATTCCTCAAGTTCCTGCTTCACCTGTAAGGCTTGATTTTTAAATTTTTCAATAAATACCTCTTTCTCTTTTATGAGTTCTGTCAACTGCTTTTGTCCTCCTAAGCTAGTGGTCAACATCTCTTTTGTTTCTTGATGGTCCGTTTCCATCTGCTCGATGCTCCTCTGAAGTTCAGCAATCCTGAAGTCTTTCTCTTGGTTGAGTTTAACCAGGCGCTCGTGTTCAAGCTGCAATGCAGTGGTATCCATGCTACGGGCATTTGATAATTCCTCAATAGTTTGCTTATACTTATGTGCTTGTTCCAAAAGCCTCTTTTCTGTCTGGTTTAATTCGCTCTCTATCTGTCTTTTTTCCATTTTCAAAGCCTCCGTAACAGTGTCTTTTTCTAAGTAAACTTTGTTTTTCTCAGAAATGGCATCACTTAACTCCTGTTTTAGTTCTTCAATGGCTGCTACCAGCTTTTCCTTCTCTGTTCTGAGATCAGACAGAGATTTCTCCAAGTCTTCATTTAGTTGTTTGTTTTCTGAAATTTCATTCTGCAGTTTTGCAATTTCTACTTCTCTTTCTTTCAGAATCAGATCTTGACAAGTGTCGTTAGATCCCTGATTACTTTTTCCTGTTAACTGGCTCAATGATACAGAAAGTTCCTCCTCTCTTTCTTTTAGTCTCTGCTGCAATTCTCCGATTTCTTTTTTATTATGCAAATTACAGTCCTGGGCTTTCCTTAATTGTTCCTGAAGATCTTTAATTTTATCTTGAAGCTGCTGCTTACTTATATGCAAATCATTAAGTGCATATGAACATTGGCTTAATTTTTCTTTCTGACTATCTAACTCCTTAATAGCTTCCATCTTCTCAACTTCTAATTGTGACACTTTCTTTCTTTCAAAATCTATGTCAAGTTTCAGCTGTTTGACGATGCTATCAGTTTCTGCGTGTTGTTTTGACAGCTGCTCTTTCAGTGTGATCATATGCTGAAATTAACACAAATAAGAATTCATTAGGAGAAGAGAACCAGCCAAACTATCTATTTCATTCATTTTTATCCTCTGAACAATAAAAAAGAAAAAGAGAGGAAACAAAGATGTTTCCTAATTGCCAACATTAAGTTGGCAAGTAGTATCAATCCATTAATGCTAAATTAATTAAAACCAAATATCAAATAGGGATAGATTACATTTCACTAAAACCAAGAAAATAATCTCCCCCAAAAGAACTCCACCTAAAGCAAGGAATAAAGAGAACTACCAAAGAAAAAGAACTGTCAGAATTTGCCAGAGCAGTTGGAATGGGTATGCAGCAAACGACCATGACTTAAAATCAAGGAAGCACTACATTTAAAATAACAAGTTACGGAAGTGAATTCATACCTGTATATTCTGTTTTCAATTTCTTGTTTGAGCTTATGTTCTTAAAAAATCCCTTTTTTCTGGGATTCATTTCATAGGAAAACACTTTAAATGTTCAATTCCATAAAGTAAATATTGAAAAAACACATGGCTTGCAACTATATGTTTACAGGTCAAATATATCAGAACAGCGACAAAAAGGTATGATTCCATTTTGATTACATATAATTGGTGACCTTTTTCGCTCCAGAAATGTTCGTATTATTAAGAACTTGTAATAAAGTAATTTAATTATTCAAAATAATTAAAAATAATGAAAGGAAAAGAAAAAAGTTTTTAAAAAAAGTCATTCATGTTATGCATATTGTTATAGGACAGAGGTCAAAGTATAAAGAGGAAAAAAGTTGTCAAAAGTCGTGCAAGGAAAAATAAAGTAGTATTTAACAGGGCTTTAGAAAGCAACGTCCCTTATGGATAGCTGACATGCCATATTATTTCTTTGTCCATAACAAGTAGGTTTTTTGTACTTAAGACTTTTGCACTGAGATGGTAGATACAGAGAAACACTGCTCCCAATATTCGTTTTAAGTCTCAGAGGATAACTTATTTCCCTGCTATCTACGTTCAAAGACCAACTTAAAAGATAAATACACACGCACAAAAATCTAAAGATTTATTTTAGCAGTTCAGTAATTAGTTGCAATATTTATTACCTGAGTAGCTTCTTGATTCTGCTTGTCTAACTCTTCCAGCTCCGCTATTAATGTTTCTCTTTCAGCAATACTTTCATTTAATTCATGTTCTTTCTTTTCCAAATCTTGTCTTAACTGACTTAATTCTGAATTCTGATCCTCAGAAAGAATATTCTCATTTTTAGGTTGTGCACTTGTTAGTTCCTTCTCAAGTCCCTAAAGTTAAAAAAAAAAACCACAAAAACCAAACTAAAATTAGACTTTATCTTGCTGAAATGTATAAGCTATTTAGATTCCAAATGGTTTATTTCCTCTCAACAATTAAAAGCAAAGCATGTATTTTTACGTCAGAATGTCTAAACCTACATGGATATTATCCCAGTTAGAAATTGTTCATTGTGAAGTATTTGTCTCTACCACTCCTACATACACATTCATTTTCTCACCACTAAGTTTAGGAGCGCAGTTTACAAACTTCTCCACAAAAAGCCATGGTCTGACAAGCGAAGTTATATCCACCTCTGAGGTACGGATCCACAGCTGGGATAAATTATCATAGCACCAAGGGATACCCTAAACATGTAGTATGCTGCATGGCCAGATGGGAAGTTTTAATTAAGAACACCTGAATAACATCCTTGGGAACTCTTGAATGCAGGTAGAACACACCAGCCCAGCTGAAAAATACTCCTGGATACAAAGTAAACTAAGGCAAATCTCTCAAGGCTGAGTTTATAAAGGACTAAGGCAACCTTGCCAAAAATTAAAAGGTGTTCCACAGAAGCTGTATGTTCCACTGCTTGACTTCATCAGTAAGATGGAATGTAGTATTATTAGAGTATTAGAGATATTTTGCAACTGTTAACAGTGTCAAAACTGAAACGTGCTAAAGTAGAAGAGGTGAAAAATGACAAATTTTACAGAACGTATTAATACTTTGAAAAATGTATGTTACAGCAGCCTAAGTAGCACTGGGATAGGTGGAACTCCACCAGTTTTCTTTAACAGAGTACACTGTGGGGTTTCACAAGTCAAAATGTACTATTTCTATCAATTCCACATGTAATTATAGAATTAATCCACAATTATTTCCTTGATAACAAGGTTATTTACGCAGAAGTGTGAATGTTTCAAAAAACGTATAGTGCCAGAGCGCGTGCTTTCCATCAGTTACTACTGTTATGAACTTTTATGGTGGCTTAATTTAGAAATTGCTTTACCTGATTTAAACTTGAAAGTCTTGCTATTTCATTTTCTGCTTCTATAAAGGAAAACAAAAATGCATGTAATTTTACTACTTTCCAAACAATAAAAACAAATCATTCTCCCACCTTGACCCAAGAGAACTCCACTGCCCAGAACAGTTTCACAGTATTTTCTGATGATAAACAGCGGTGCTGTAAAAGATTCAGATGCACCATCAGTCACCACCACAAAGTACAGCATTACTCTGACAACCCAGTCCACAATAGGAGGACTTTGGTACTACACTGGAGCAGTTACGCAATATTAGAAAACTTTCTGCATACAGATACACTTCTCAAACAGGTATGTTTCAGTGTTGCTTTAAGACGATATCAGCAAGAGACCATCTTTACACACAAAAAGTGTTCTTTTAGAATTTAAAAAAACCCCAACCTTCTATTGAGGCTTACCCATTTTTAATGGAAGAAAAAACCTAACCAAACAGCTGTCAGACATAATTACTTACCTAATCAGAAACCCCTATGATAACCACACTAGCCCTAATTATATCTCTTTTTTCTGCTTAGTCTTACCTCAATGGACCTTTTCTAAGCCAGCAACTTTTATAAAGGTTCTCATATTCAGTTCCAAATTCTTAAAGTAAGTCATGAGCATTAACAGTGAAAACCTGTGAAGATAAACTAAAAAATAATAATAAATTTAAAAATTAAAAATCACGTTTGTACCTGACAGTGCTTGCTGTAGTCTGACAACATCTTCTGGTAGCGATGTCTTTGATTGGAGCTTCTTCTCCTGTTCTTTCAGGAAAGCATCTTGCTTTGCAACAGAACTTTGAAGGATACTAAAGTCAGATTTAAGATTTTCATATTCTTGCTTTATTTGGATTTTTTCTACCTTTGCCAATTCTTGCTCTTTCAGAAGAATTTTGTTTTCTTCTTTGGCAGAAGACAATTTGTGATTTAATTTCCTTATTTCATCCTCTAGGTCCTTCACAATCTGCAACTTTTCTACTTTTCCTCCTTCTAGACTCTGTGCATTTTTTTTCTGTTCACTGATTTTAGAGTCATCCGTGGCATCAGCACTCACATCACCTAAAAAGCAAAAATGTAGTTTGCAGTATTAACCAAAGCCAGCACCGTAGATCTTTTGCTTAGAAGTCTCTTCTTCCACCCCTTCTCCTGACAGAGGGAGACAGTTTAAAGCAAAGACATAATCGTCATCAACAGAAATCTTACTTAAATAGAACTACCATTTGAAGCAGTGTTACACATATGACTACTTTGATAAGCTGCTTTTCAAATACTTATACATACTGGGCTTAAATGACAAGTATTGCAAGACATACGTTGCTCACAATTTAATTAAAATATACTTGACCCCTATCTCTCTGGTGGGGAGATGAACAGAATCTAATTTATCAGGATTTGGAATGCCTCAATTTTCTAAGAATAATTTAGCAAGAATTATCTTTTTTTCTAAGAATAATTTATCAAACCGCATCTAATTCAGAATGCAAGATACCTGTTTATAATATAATTAATTACATTTCAATGGTTGTTATAGAGGAGAATTTGCTACAAATTAGCACATCATTTGCTAAATGATGCACAAAGTTTTTCACCTACAGATCTCATTTTGCAGAATTGGTATTTTTACATATCCACCATACTATCGTGACATTTACAGTTCTGTACAACCCTTACAATGTAATTCCCAGGTAAGTTACAGAGTATATAAAGGTATCAAAACATACAAAAAAAAGCTCAGTGAAAGCACACTGCTTGTGAATTCATTTCAGTGTAAGCTCAAACACTTCCCCCTGCCCCAGTCTGTATTATGTTGTCAAGCAGAACCAACAAAACAAAAATATAAAATACTCTAATTCTTCAAAAGCTGTGAGCAGTACTTATTTTACAGAAAAGTTGTAATGCAAAAGATATAGGATTCCTGCCTCTGACTTCATTAAATTCGTCCTGACGGTGTACATATGTGCTGTATATATAGTATATACAGTAAAAGACAGACCACATCTTAACAGGCATCTGATTTTAAGAAATAAATTCCCTATCAGTACTATCTTAGAAATTAGGCAGCTGTGAAAATATTTCCCTTCCTTACAAGAAGAAAATGGATCTGCCTTCCCAAGACGAGAGTACACGTTCTTTAGAAGTCTGAGTTTTAAC
Organism: Rhinoptilus africanus; assembly: GCA_013400135.1. NCBI lineage: Eukaryota > Metazoa > Chordata > Aves > Charadriiformes > Glareolidae > Rhinoptilus > Rhinoptilus africanus. The sequence goes on along the minus strand of VXBO01002198.1, from coordinate 591,226 downwards.
AGATAATAAAATAGAGGTTTACAGGAAAAACTCATATATTTGTGCAACGCCCCTAAAGGAAACTTAACCGCCCTTGTTGAACTTCATTAGATTCCTCTCTGCCCAACTCTGTAGCCTGTGGTATAGAATTTAGAGCAGAAAATTTGATATGTATAGAAAATGGCCTTCTAGACTGATATACGTCAGAAGATTAAATGCTGTCATTCCAGTGTTCAAGCCAACCACAGTGAATATAAGACACGTACACGCACGTACCTTAAACAATGAAGCTGAACTGAAGTTGCAATTCAAATTCCTAAACATCATGTATTTGATATCTATTACACTGTTACATACATATTTGACGCTTTAATGAAAATTACATTAAATAAAAAAGAAAGCATGTGGTAATAAAGACCTTGCTGTAACTGATTCTCAAGTTCTTCTATTCGCTCTTCATATTCACTCAGTTCTTCTCGGTGTCGACGACTTATCTCTAGTAACTTTTGTCTGTGTGCATCCTGCAAGACTGAAAGTTCATGTTGATGTTCATCTATTTCTTGACTTAAATTCTGTTTCAGCTCCTAAAAATGTCACCAGAGAAACAGAAAGGTAACATACAGTACAGAAGCTTAAATAAGAAAAAAATACAGAAGAAAGAGAAAGTTTTCCCTAGTCATCTTTCCCTTGTCATCTTACCTTAACAATATTTTGCAGTTTGCATATTTCACTTTGTTCAGCATCATTTGTCCCTTGCACTTTGGAAGACTGAGAAAAGAAAGATCACATATGGATGTGAAAATTGTGATAAATACATGTATTCTTCACGTAAGTTCTTCCTCTGTTGATACTCAAAAGTAGAAAACAACAAAGCTCATGTGAAGCAGAATTCAAACCTACAGTAATTTTGACCAAAAAAAGTCAAACCAAAAAAGTTTTTAATGGAAACATTTTAATTTTCCATGGATTTTTTTTAATTATTACAAGCAAACGTGTAAAAGTTTGGGATGGGGAGGTGTTACTGCACCTAATAAAACAAACTGGTTGCTTAATTTTGCTTGAATATTTCCCCGTGGGAAAAGTATACCTCTAAAATCAGGCTATAGCTTGAAAAATGATGACTCACGTCAACAACAGCTAAAAGATTATACTCTTTCCTGTGTCAGCAGACCATTAATTACAGCTGACATATCAAGGACTGAGAGAAGAGTAAGTAAAAACAGTATGCAAGTATCCAGCTATTACTTTGAACAGTATTGTGCTGTCAATACTCAATATCACAGTCAGGAAGAGGAAAAGTATGTTTTTAAAAGGCTGCACTAAAACGAAAGCCTGAAGTAGTATTCTTGGTGAATGTTTATGAAACCTGTTTCCTAACTTGACAAGTCATGTGTAAAAGTATCACGAAAAAGCATTTGGAAGTTATTCACCGAATGTGTCCCTAGTCATGTGCCAGCAAGAAAATGACTAAAGGATCATCAGGTTTCCATCTTCTACATCAAATCATGTCACATCCACAATCTGTGCAGCACAAGCTTTCAAAAGACCCACTCCAGAAACAACAAACACAATGAAAACACTAATCTGGAGGGGAGCGGGGAGGGTAAGATAGAAGGGAAGCACTCACCAGTGCAATCTGCTTCCAGTGGTCAACCTCAGACTCAAGCCTAGAAACGTCATTGGACAGTCTATTTATTTCTTGTTGTGACCAGATTACATCTCCAAAATCCATGTCATCTCCTTCAAAACCTGAGGAATGTCTGCCCACTGACACGTAGGAAGCTGATGTAGTGGCTGGTGGCAAAGCAGCAGCTCCGGAGTGTGCTGACTGAGCAGCCGTCTGCACTTTCTGCAGCTGTTCCTGTAGTGCATTCTGTCTAGCTTTTAGATGGCTGATTTCCACCTGGATATACACAAGGCATTGTTTCGATAAGAGGAATATCAAAATACACTCTACTTCATCCCTTGTAGCCTTATGAAATGTGAACTAATCAAATGACTCCCCCCCAGCACAAATTACTGATCACTTTCACTAGAAAGGAAAAAACCTCACATACTCTCCTAATGGAGAAAAGCACCCTTAGCTGATGTTTTACAAGCATCTCATGCCATGAGACGTATTAAAAGTTTTAACAGTTTTCATTTAAGTCAAACTTCAGTAAAAGTGTTTGCTGATCCCCTCAGCAGCCGAGGTATCTAAGTACTATAGCAAGATTCAGGCTAACAGGTCGTACAAAAAATTCAAATATTTAAAGAGGGCATGCTGATATTAAAATTAAGCAATATATGATGTTCCTCCAGTTACTTATATTACATTTCATTTCTTCGACACTTAAAACCTCAATGTATTGAATATTTATTTACAATAAACCGAAGTTAGCTGCATGCAATTTTCTCCTAACAACTCTGTTATTGTATTTAATAAGCAGAATTCTATACATCTCAAAATCCTGCTTCCTTTAGCTCCCACATGCACTTACAGCAGAAATAAAACCCCTTTTGTGTAATTCTAGGCACACGGGTAACTTTCTCCATTTAAAAGGCTATGAAATCTCACATCACTCAATAGGTTATAAAGCTGATGTTTCCACTACAAAGGGACACTTCTCAAATTATGAAAGCTAGTTCTGTTCCCTTTAACTGTATTCATTAATATAAATAATTATTATATCCACAGACAATATCACTGCTTCAAATGAGAATTTGCCCCTGTTCCTTTCCTTAAAGATAACTGAATCAGAAATGCAAAGCTGAAAGGACAAAGCACCATGTCCTTTGCCACAGTGACACCAGAAAAAACAGAAATTGATATATGCATGACATTCCCAGAGTTTTCTCTTCTCTCAACCATCTCCTGGCAGCTCTGCCTCTATTAGGTGATTCAACAAAATATGTGTCACAGTCTCTCGGTGCCTACATTAACAAATCAAGAAACCATAACTCCAACCAATACTTCCACGGAAAGAGCAACAATACTATAACAGAGATTAAACAGCACAATACATATGGTTATTGGACATACTTACTCAAATATTTCACTCTGTATCCTACCTCTTTCTGTTGAAGCTGATTTCGGTACTCTATAGATAACTGCTTAATTTGAAGCTCTGCCGCTTCATGCTTTTCTTCTAAATCACTACAAACTTTTTTCAGTCTCTCATTCTAGCAAAAATGAGAAACAAATATTGGTAAATTCAGAAGTGTTCCTACATAATTAGAAAAGCATAAGTCTGGTGAACGGTAAAGAAGTCAATTAAATTGTACAAGTTTCTCATGTTATTTCACTCACAACACACAGTAACTTCCAAGTATGGGCTCAAAATCATGTTCATGTCCAAGCTTTCTATTTATATATGGCATGGACTCTAGCTCATTTTCAGAAAAGGGTTTGTGGCCACCAGATGTAAATACCAAGATGAAAAACTGTGAGCTGAACTACATCTTACTATGATCCACAGGTGGAATTTAAGAACAGCCACAGAGCACAAATACAGTCCCATATTCTCTCTCTGACATTGGCCAATAGCAGATGGCAAGAGTCTAGAAAAAGAGTAAGCAGGAACAGTTACTTCCCCAAAATACTATCTTCTCAATGCTCTTGAGGGCTGAGTACATACAGAAAAGTTGTTGGGTTTTAGCCCTAAATAAAGCCACATCATCAACAAGTCCTTCGTAAAAGTACACAAAGTCACTTTCCACAAGGGCACATGGGATTTGTAAGCAGTTTTTGAAGAGCACAGGCAGGCATAGCTATGTCAAAGTGACCATGCAGCAGGGCAACAGAGAGAGAACTGCATGAGGGAACATACACACTTCATACTTTGAAGCTTTGTCCAGCATAACCAGGCATTCTAGGTCTCCTTTTGTTTGTGGTGATAAATGAAACACTGTAAGTCAATTTTAACTCCTTACCAGGTAAAATTTATGAAAACTGAAGTGATTTTTGCATTTGCAAGCTTTTCAGAGCCAAGTCTATTGCTGCAGCCCAAATCCACAATAGGTAGGAATTGTCGTAGGATGCTGCAAGTTAGCAGAAGATGAAAACTTGCACCACGTGCATTCTCCAATAAACAAATGTGCCCCCCATCTGTGATGGCAATTTGTCACTCCAAAAAAAAAGAGCGCCACATTCTAACACCACTGACACCTGAGTTTCTAGATCTACCCAAGGACAAGCAACTTCAGTGCGGTATTCCAATTTTACGAGAAACAAATGTTATTTATTGCTTTTAATTACAGTAGTGTTCCAAAATTCCTTACTTCAAGCTTTTGTGCTGCATTAATGCTTTCTATTTCTCTGAGTCTAGAATTGGACACATGGAGTTCTGTTGCCACATCTGAAAGAAAGGGAAAAATTTCATTTTTATTAAACTACGTTGAATCTGTTAAGTAGACATCAGTTAAGACCACAGTTATTAATAAGCATCTTTAGACTGTTCCAGTGTTTGTTCCTTGCTAAATATCAAAAGCTGCTTTTATCAGAACACTGTTAGAATTATTTTTCAGACCATAGAGCATTTATAAACTTGATTTAGTTCTTCTCACTTATCTAGGCTTTAAGTCGGATCATAAAAGTAACATAAAAGTATGGATTTAAACTTTAAATTAAGGGAAACTTGACTATTTTGTGTCACTGAATGTGTTGCTCATTTAGGACTTTGCCCCTGACATGACAGTTACATGCTTCTCAGTAATCTCATGAAGTTTCAAAACAATAATTAGTTCCATAAAATACAAACAAGAGTCACTAAATTTTCAGAAAAAAAACCCACCTAAACTAAATAAACCCCACAAAATAATGCACACAACAAAACGCCAACCCTGCCCCCACATAAAGGCACAAAACCCCGTAAAACTCACAAAGGTGACCCCATCTACCATCCCAGTTTATCTAATACAAAACCACATAATTCTGTTCCTGCATACTCTTCCTTTAATGATCCTCAAACAGGCTGTTTACTTCTCCCACTTTCCACTTTAAACAGGTAGAAAAACCACATTTCCTTTTATTAATGAGAAATTATCCTGAAATGACTATACAGGAACCTTGTCAATTTTTCAAGATTTGAAATAAATACAATTTTCAAGTAAATACTGTGCTTCATGATTTCCTATGTGCTGTTTAAAACTGATGCAGCTCAGAGTGCTGCAGAGGCAACAATCCACCCATGAAAACTGCCACACTGAAGATGTTAAAGTGTAATAATAATAGTAACAATCCACAAACACCATCTTCAGTTCAGACGGCAAAGTAGTGAATGTAAGGGATAGTATTAAAAATGTGGAAACATTAGAACACTAGGAAATTTTTTTTAAAAAACAGTAAAAAACTGCTTGACGAATGTTCTTTAGGACACAGTACTTAAAGGTGTCTACAGAAGACTACTCAGATGCCACCACATTTTTACACCCTCAAGGTTAGTAGCCCACAAAAGTGTACTACACTAATATTTTTAGGAAACAGCAGCTGTTCACAGCAGTATCTAGCAGTCAAGTGCAGCTGAAAGTAACTACTGAACATCAGCATCTCTCTCCTGCACAAATTACAGTACAAATGCGTGAATTGGAATCTCAACTGATCTTTTAAAAAGGCAAAACAAACACATTGGTGACTACACAGTTTAGCAGCATAAAATAAGTTGCAAAACTAAACTCATATGGATTTTGGAATTTACAACAATTCTAAGCAAGTCTTCCAGAAAAGTGAAAAAACCCCAAAACTTTGCAGTTATCAGAATAAATTTCTTTCTTCTGAGCACTTTACCTGTCTAACAAAAAACCATCCATATGAGACCAGTATTATCAGCTTAACAACAAGTTTTATACAATACTTTCACACTGTTTCATAGTTGTGAAGTTGCAAACAAAGTAGAATTGTTAATTTCACATTTAAGATGAGTATTAAGAAGTCTCAGCTGTTCTTTGTGGTTGCTATTCTTAACACTGTTTGGAGAATGCTCACTTCTTTTTCAAGAAGTTACAGTTTCAAGATGGTAAACAATATTAGTGGCATTAACCTATTGATATTTACTGCCATGTTATACAGCTGCTTTACTAGAAAAATTAAAAGTTTTATTCAAAAACTTGTAGCAAAAAGGCATTATTTGAAACATAAAGAACAGACTATAGTTTAGAATAAGTTTACTGTTATTGAATATCTTAAATTGATATCTTTTTTGTTGCCCCTGTTCAAAATACAAGTGATCCTAAACTTCTCATTCCTATAAAGAAGGGCCACATTCTCCTACTTGGCTGTAGGAGAATGGTAGAACTCGACACGTTTCTCTGGGGCCAACAGAAATATAAACAACAAAACCATGAGAAACACCGGGCCTTTGCCTGTGTGACACGTCAGGCTTAGATCATACCCGTGGCAAAACACCCGAGCCCAGCCCGCCCAACCACGACGCCATCGCCGGCCGCTCAAGAGGGCTCCGGGAGTCGTTCGGCCGCCTTCTCCCTTCTCCTGGCTAGGGAGAGCCGAGGCTCCTGCTGCGGGCTCAGCACACCGCTCCCGGCCACCCCTCCGCCCGCATCCCCCCGGCGCGGCCCGGCTNGTTTGGAGAATGCTCACTTCTTTTTCAAGAAGTTACAGTTTCAAGATGGTAAACAATATTAGTGGCATTAACCTATTGATATTTACTGCCATGTTATACAGCTGCTTTACTAGAAAAATTAAAAGTTTTATTCAAAAACTTGTAGCAAAAAGGCATTATTTGAAACATAAAGAACAGACTATAGTTTAGAATAAGTTTACTGTTATTGAATATCTTAAATTGATATCTTTTTTGTTGCCCCTGTTCAAAATATAAGTGATCCTAAACTTCTAATTCCTATAAAGAAGGGCCACATTCTCCTACTTGGCTGTAGGAGAATGGTAGAACTCGACACGTTTCTCTGGGGCCAACAGAAATATAAACAACAAAACCATGAGAAACACCGGGCCTTTGCCTGTGTGACACGTCAGGCTTAGATCATACCCGTGGCAAAACAAAAAAAAACCAAACCAAAAAACCCAACAACTCTGTACTGCTACTACTCCGCAGTTTTAGGTGACCACTCTAAAAGCAGATAATTAAACAGGATTTTTAGATAAACTAAGCAAACAGAATGGAAGAAGAGTGTTGTCTGTGCTTCCATTGCTGATCAACACAACGCTTCACGTAATTCAGAGGCTTCCGAGTAACAGAGCTGGGGAAGGGGTTTACCTCCGCTATTATAACCTGGGAATGTGTTTATTCTCCACATCCTGAGGTCAGAGGGGCGGAACAAAAAAGAAAACAAGGCACCAAGCCTGGGTTTAGCAGGACCCCCGAGGTAGCCGGCGGAAGGGCTCCCTCACCACACCGGCCTCTCCGGGCAGGGAGGCACCGGCNCTCCCGCCGGCCCCGGCCTCTGCCACCTCGACGGTCGCCATGACACCCCCCGCCCGCAGCGCCACCAACGGCCGGCCAGAGCGGCGCCGCCGTCAGGCGGGCGCGGCGCGGAGGATGCCGGGATAGCGGCGGGGGGGGGGGGGGGGGGGGCGGCCGGGGGTGGGGNNNGGCTGGGCCGCCCGGTGATGGCGGACGGCGGGGCCACAGGAGGAACCTGACCCCGGCTTTATCCACGTACCCGGGACGCGTCTCACTACCGAGACACCGCGCCCCGCTGCCGCAAGGGTAGAGCCGTCCCGTGGACGAGTACGTGGGGTTTTTTACGAAACAGGCGAGTTCTTGAAACGCTCAGCCCCTTCTGCTGCGCGGGGGGCTGTTTCTCTGAGGTATTCCACAGAATAGCTCAGGTTGGAGGGGCCCTTTCAGATCATCGAGTCCAACCATCAACCTGACCGACAAAAAACACGACTAAATCATCTCTCTATGCACTACGTCTGGCCTTCTTCGGCATTTCATACAGGTTTTCTCCTGTTGCGTTCCCAAAAATAGTGAAAATGGCACTGGGAGGTTTGTTTTTGCATGGCATATACATGCTCGTGCACGTGTGGGAACAAATTGAGCATTTTTCAGTTAGGTAAAAGCTCATTTTTCATGTTTTAATATTACATGTAATTTGTATTGGTGTGAATAAATAGCAGCTTGATATATAAACAGGCATTCTCCGTACCACTTTACCTACTGTGCTGGTTTGAAAAGTATCATATCCTAAGGAAAACCATGTAAATTTAAATACTAATTTTGCTAGTGGAAATTTATTCATTCCTGTGGACTTTTTATTGCAATTGGGGAAAAAAAATCTAGAACACATCTAGATGAAGGGGGCCTACAAGAAAGCTGGAGAGGGACTTTTTACAAGCGCATGTAGTGATGACACGAGAAACTGACTATTTAGCATCGCAACTCATTTTTTAGCTGACTGGCTTTGTCTCTTGGCGATAAAGGTACACAGAAATCATGCAGGATACTCTGGGGATTGACCGAGCTACAAAAACAGGGCATTGTGCCACCAAAAAAAAAAAAAGCATATTCTGGTAGCAAAACAGCAAACACTGGAACAACAAAATTGGAAAGCATACAATTTTTAAAGACGTAGCATAACAAAAATCAGCATCAGCCTGCTTCCTAACAGGAGAGTCTTTACATAAATTTAGGAGTATCGACAGATGAAAAGGCATCAGAGATGATGAAACGCCAGTTATGAGTAACAGAAAGTTACCCCACTGCTAACATATATACACAACATCTGGCACAAAGCCCATTGGTATCAAAGGTGAGATTTCAGTGTTTGATGATTCTGTGTCCAATCCACATATAAGGGAAAGAGCATCTGCAAATACGCGGGTCAAGAGAGAAACATTAAAAGCTATAATCATATTTATTTTAAAAAAAGTGATATCAAATACAACCAAACATATTTGTGCCTATTTGGAGAGCATTTTCAAAATACCAAACAGCACTGCCATTTTCCAGTCAAAACAATGACAAAGCCTTTCAGCTTTCCTTTTTTTTTAATCTTCTCAGTATTATATGCTTTATATACACAAAATAGAGACAAAAATTGTACAGGAATCCAGAGCCAAAGACATGATACCGAAAGCAGAGTCTCAAGACGAAAAATCTATTACTGAAAATTATTTTAAAAATACACAACTATTAGGCAAGACATGAAAAAAATTACTCTTACAAAATCCTAACTCTATACTGTTTTGTACACATGGGGTTTCATGTAGCAAAAGATAAAATTTTATCAATGCTTGCATGCTTTGAAGACAATATCAAGGTTTTACTCTTATTTTTGCGCCATAGTATTTAAATATTACACCCTTTTCTGTTCAAACCCTTTTATAAGTTTCCCCTCCTGAATTCAGTTGCTCTACTGCGGGTGGGGTTAGAAAAAAAAAAATACAAGTATAGTAACAATTATTTGTTTTTCTTAACAAAGAAAATACAGGAAATACATTTTGATTTGGTAAAAGCAGTTGAAAAGTCACATGTACTTTAACATTCTGATGAACTGTAACTGGGGGAAAGAGGTGACTATGGCAGGTTAAATACTAAAGCATTTCCTCCATGTCTGAAATGCAAATAAGGCAAAATATGTGTATACAGCTTAAAAAAAATTTACTGAAAAACATCTTATGCTTAAGACACAAACCTGGATACAACACAAACAAGCCGACTAATTTGAAACAAGAATTGAGTATTTGGACTGGGCCAGTTCAAATGTATTAATATGAATTACTATTCTTACTTCAACAACTGATTGTGTATATGGGGAAGGGGTATATATTTATAACCCATTAGACCTTTTTTCCTTTGTTGTTTTTGGGGTTTTTTGTTTTAAATGATTTTTGAGTAACTATGAGCACTTCCTAAGAATTGTTTGTTTTATGCAAGACAGTATTGGCTTACCAAGTGAGCAACATAATTTTGTATCTTAGCCTCTTAGAAGAGTTTCCAATTCAATTTTTTCTTTTCCTTGGATCCTTTTTTTGATTCCTCTAAAAGTATGTGCTGGTAACATGAGTTGTACAATTAATATTTCTTTGTAAGTCGGAGTTCTGGAGTTCTCCAATCCCATTCCCCATAATATTTCTCAGTAAAAAGACCACCATTTGTACATTTACATCATTACATTTGAAACAATAACTAAATTTGAGAAAACTTCAGACATTTTAGAACTGCAACACATTCGTTTTTAAAAGCCTAATTGTCAGTTTTGTAACAAACCAATCTGCAAATGACAATACTTGTCTGAGATAAATAGTTCAGCAGATGTGCAGAAGCTATTTTAAACTCCCTGCCATTTTATAGATTTATAATAGAAGAAATAGTCTAACATTGAAACACATTGGAGATTTAACTTTGTATTAGTTAAAGTAGTCTGCAAATTGATTAAGGATGAAAAATAGTAAGAGTACATTAGCTGAAGTTTAGATTTAAACTTGATCAAGTTGTTTGAAGGGCACAAGGAGCCCAAATGCTGGAGAGTAAACCAGTATTGTATCAGATTAGTGTCAAGCCCAAAATATATGAGTGTTCAAACAGCTCATATTTACACTTGCTGTGCCTAACAGGAATTGCATTCAAGCACAACTGCATGACAACACTTTTTCCTCCTGCCCTCATTACAAGACCACGAAAGCAGTTCACAGATTTATACCTACAGAGCTAATTTGGAAGATATTTAATGTAAGTATCACTCGTTATCCCAACACCCCTTTGGTTTCTATAACCACAAGTTACATCACATGGACTGTTCACTGTGAGGAAGACAGTAAAATTCTGCTGGATGAATGAATGAAGTCTGCAATTCCCTCAAATATCATACTGTAATAAAACGGCTCCTTCACAATGTACTTTGGCCTGAAGCAACAACGTGGGGAAAAAAGCCCGTCAGCTTGACAGACAAGGTAACACGAGGAATAGGCTCTAAGTTAGTAAACGCCTTATGAGCATAGTTCAGCCACGTTGAGAACTGTTAATCACTGAAAGAACGCACACCAAAAAAAAATGAGATTGGCTTTTTATTGGCAGCTTCTTGGCAAGGCCACACATTTTGAACTTTAGGACTGGGTTAGAAAATACGAACTGTTGGCAATTAGTATTAGTCTTCTCATTTGGTGCAATTAACATACATAGCTTACATTGCTACCTCGTAACTGCTTGACTAGGCAGATACACCTACTTCATTAACCTTGACATTCCTCCGAAAATCAAACTGGTATTTGTAGAATGACAACGTTTCGACACAGAAAGGAATGGGGTTAGCCCTGTAATGACGGACGCAGTTGTGCTTTTCAGGCACCGCTCCTGTATATTCCTCACATATGAGAACACTTGGGTGATGAAGTAACTTACAAAGTGACATGAAAGTTCCAACACAAACCTCCGTGCTTCAGCGATTATAAAAACATGTAATCGCTGTGGGTTACAGTTAATGCAATTCAAGGGGCTTCATTTTAAATTTTTTTTTAATATAGGGCTGCTACACTATATAGCTATAGAAATAATACATTTTTATTATATTCTTATAACAGAGGATAAAAGGTCCAAGTACTGGTATCAAATTACCAGCCTATACCTATTTATAAAAAGGAAAGTCTTATTTCAGAATCAGTTTATGGCACAACAAAAGAAGGGAAATTAAAGCTGCGGATAATTTACAGACAAGCAGAGAAATAATTCAGTGCTTTACAGATTCCTGTTTTCAGTTTCATGTAAGTTTTAAACTGAAAGCAGAAATATACAACCTGAAAAATAATAGCATTTCAAAATGGCATATGCACACATGGACTCTTAAAGCCATTTTTTAGCTGTATTAATTTGAGACATTACAGATATTAATTATTGTGCACAAGATCATTTTAAAAAGACAAAATTTAAAATCAGTTTTTAAAAAGTAATGCTGTCTCACGTCAAAATCCATATTGTCTTAGACATACCAGTGGTTCTGGTGACATTGGTGGAAATTCAGCACACAGATAAGGAAAACAGAATTTGCCCAATTATGTGTAATATAACAATATCCTAAGTTATCGAGAAACCTTTGCTGTAAACAAACCTTTACTGGGAGGTAAGAGCCCTTTCATGTACAGTACTACTTGATGCTGAATGTATATTTCCATCTAGCTAACATTCATCTCATACTAATTTTAATTAAATGTTACTATTGTGCAATGATATAACATTAGAATATTTTGATAAAGAAATTCGGGATTATCTTCAAAAGATTCTCAGAATGCCTGTGCTGTTAATGCATTAAGTGGACTACAGCTTACATATTCTATCTAAAACATATTCCCCATATAATTTATATGTAAACAGAATTTGTATTTCAAGCACCATTTAGGAAAATGAATCATCTCAATTGTTGCACTGAGGCTGAAAGTCAGGTTTGGTCACCCTGTTACACATTCATCCCGGATATCAAAGCAAATGTCTCACAACCAATAGAATAAGCTCTCTCACATACTTTGCTCCCCGTTTTTCTCAGGATCAGAAACAGCATGATAAAAAATTGTAAGGTGCGTGAATAAAGGCCATTCCTGAAAAAGCTGCAACATTCTGACAGACACTCATAAAAAGCATTTCAGAAAGAACATCCACACAGACATAAATATTCATTCTTAAAAGAGCTACTCGTGCAGGGGTCATTTCAGACTGCAGGAACGCACCTTCTGTGTGTGGCACTGACTCTATGGCACCTAAACCCCCTCCTCCTCTCTCCTAGACTCGGTTACAGCTCTTCCATACTGAAAGGCCAGAATGAAGGACTGAACTCGAAGAGAAAAAAAAGACTCCAGAGGAGGTAGGAAAGAAAAGAAAATCTCTTTAACCCAACTGATCATATGCTACTTTTATAGTAAAGACAATGGCACAACTAGGAAGAGCTTAAGAAAACAACAGCAAATAAAAAAATCCAAAACAAAGTAGGCAAGTTATCTGCCAAAAGACAGTAGGGCAATGCAAAAATCCTACTTCAAACATGGATCTGAAAATTTTACAGTTGGAACTGAAAGTAACACCAGAAAGTGTTAGAAAGTCAGAAGTCACTGAGAGACTCAGAAGTAACATCATAATCAACAATACACTGAAGATCTTCTCTTTAACTGCAAACTATGAAAATGATGGATTCACGTTTCTCCTGCAGAATGGGTCATTTCAAAAGTGGACAGCAGGATCAAAAAGTTGACATTAAGTCACTCAGAACAAACAATCACAAAATAAATTATCTAAAATAAGCAGAATTTAATTCTTTTTTCCAATTTAACTGACTTCTTATAAAGGACTTAGTCATTTATAGTCACAACTTATTACTTGTATCTATTTTTCCATCAGTACTGAAGGAAATCAGTTGATGCTGGTTTTCAGCACCTTTTGAACTTTCTATGGAATTCTTCAGAACAATTTCAACTTGCTTTTAGAATGCAAGTTACAGCTGCTACACATGTCTAACTTTGTTCATGTGACTGACTAGTTTAAGTAATTTTAATACAGCTACTCTTGGGAACAGATGTTCTGTAGTAGGAGTGCTACCGTTTTCTAAATTAGTGCAATTTTTTTTAATCTTTGCAAATTCCCTCTAAACTCTGACCTCCAGCCTGCCCCCCTTTCATTCCTGCTTCCAGAACTCTGAAATGAACCCTGCTTGTGCAACATCCACACAGTAAAGTTATAATGGAGACTTAGTGTTTTGACAATAAACAGGGAAAAAAAGTTACGTCATTTCTCCTCTTCTGTATTCAAGTGGTTTCTAACAGATTCCAGAGACATATTCATGGCTGCTTGAAGCATGTCTTCTTCACTCATATCACCTCCTAACGAAAATAAACCCATATAAGCTGTAATTAACGCACAGAGGTAGTTCTGAACTGTAGTTAAATGCTTTTTTTGTTCCTTTTGTTCACACCCACTTGTTTCCACCCCACCCCCAATACTGGTTTTGGTTTTCTAAAATCATTGGACATTTTGCACTTCGCTTCCCATCCACAACAGTCAGTTGATAACAAGTAATATGCATGAATTTTGGATCACCAATACTTAATACCGGTAAGGTCTACATATTTATGTTCTACTGAAAACTGGTTCCAGTAGTTTTGTTAGATATTACTCCGAGTTTATTACATTGTCATACAACTTTGTCATGTAAAAAAACTTGCTGGCACAAATCCCAAAGACTGCAATTTCTAATGCTCAAGCCAAACAAAACAAAAAGCAAAGCCAGAACTCAAATGGTCTAATAGTAACGCTCTGCACGGTGAAACAGGATATTGATATTCAACGCAGAACAGGCTTTTCAAGGAAGCGGTGCGTTGCTTCGCTGCCAAAGAGAGTAATGGCTGTGATACATGGTCTGAATGGCTGCTGAAGCGAGGGAGTAGGCAGACAGGGAAAGTCGCACAACACAAAGGCAAGAGACAAATATTTCAGTGTTAGAAATCAGTTTGAAAAACAATACCTGGGTCAGCATCTGGAGTGCTTGAGGGCTTATCATGTAGGTTTGAGGTCCGATCTTGCTGCTGTAGCTGTTGTTGCTGCCTAAAAGTGTTATAAATTTATAAGAAAGTAAGATTTACATGAGTATGAGACCTGTATCAAGTCTGTCTCATTGTAAGGAAAGCCCAGAGTAATAAGTAGAAGCTGTTTGATACCATAACACACCTGCACCTAAAACCTCTTCAGTAGTTTCACCTGCTAACCCTCAGACACCTATCCTCCCAACATTATATTCCAAGCCACACAACTATTCTCCCAGAATTCGGATGTTCTGCATTCTCATCCTCTCGTGCAAAGTCTAACTCATCCAATCCATAGCATGTCTCCCTGGTCTTTATCTCCTCCATCACTAGGAGACAGAAATAAGGAAAAGCTAAAATACCCCAACTATGTATTAAGAAGGTTCTCCAGAACAGCAACATAAAATATCATCAAGAATGCTTTCACATGATGCACATTAGAGGCATCATTACCAGAAGCAAAGTCTTAGAGAAAGAATACTTTCTTCAGGAAGATAATTAAAGAAATGTACAGGATTTTACTTGAAAGACTTTTAACACGTGTACGTTTCCCTTCTTCACGAGACTGATGTTACATCACTAACAGATCCCCTCTTATTTACAGGTTTCCTCATAGGAATCACCTGGTAATAGCAACATTCATGTACTGTTAGGAAAACATGTTAAAAGTTAAGCTGGACCTCAGTCTGAAACCCATTCACACCCCAAAAAGCACTGAAAAATATGCCATGTACTTCCCACATGCCGTTTTCTGTTAACTACTTTACTTTTCAAAATACGCTCGTCTTCTCCTTCGCAGTTCTTCTGAAGAAAGGCAGTCTGTCTGACTGGTGTGAGGCGACTGAGGAACATTCTGCAGTAGTGAGTCCGAGAACTGACTTCGACGGCTACCTAAAACCAGAACACACCATATCCTACTAATTACAGTAAAATGAAGTTAGTAAATTAAATATAGCTTAAGAAAAATGCCTTCAAGCTGGAGAGGAAGAAATGGGCTTGCTGGAGAAATAAGCACCTGGGCTAATTTCACTGGATACTATCTCTCCTCACCTTAGGACAGTCTCCCTTCCCTCATGCCTTTGCCGTTGTTCTTGCTACCTGGTGATCAATGCTAACACGAAAAACGCAACTTTTCAAAAAGCAGAAAGGAGACAGCTACAGGACATTCTGGATTGTCCTTCTGTGCCTCAAAGCCAGTCTTTTCAGAGAGCTTGATGGGGTTGACTGGGGCCAATTTTAGCAGCTGCCTAAAGCACAAGCAGCATGAACACCCTAAGAGAAAATTAGATGAGCACTGCACCTTGCATGCTGAGCTGAATGGCTCTGCGAAGATCAGCTTCTTCATCTTCCATATCAATTTCCTGCCTACTTAGAGCCAGGGCTCTCTGAAAATTCTCTTCGTCTTCATCTAACATGCCTGTTCCATCAAACGGATGGTTGACTTCTATTGCTTGGTCCACATCACTTCTGGGTAGCCTGTGAAATTGGTACGTTTATGGCAGAATTCAGACAGAAATTATACTAACTTTTATTGTGAGATTTAAAGTAAATATTTTCTGCTGGTTTAACTCTACTTTAATTTTAAGCTTTGAGAAAAAACACTTCTATTGTGAAAATATGTTATATAAACCCCTATTTTCATTTCTACATGAAAAAGCACAAACGAGCTGCAAACAGAGCTTACAGATGGAAAAATGAAAATATTGCAACTCTAAACCCATGCACATCATGACAATAATCTGTTTAATAGGAAAAACTCCAAAACCAGTAAGGCTACAACAAGTAGCAAGAAACATTATTCAAATCTATTGCTAATTAAACAGTCTCACCAGCAGAAAATAGTGGAGACCATGTGGTCTCCTTAGGAAGCTCTGATGACCACAAGAGAGCAACGGATCCTCTGCAAACTACACACACTTTCTGTGTTACCGCCAAGTAGTTTGTT
Source organism: Rhinoptilus africanus (assembly GCA_013400135.1). Classification (NCBI taxonomy): domain Eukaryota; kingdom Metazoa; phylum Chordata; class Aves; order Charadriiformes; family Glareolidae; genus Rhinoptilus; species Rhinoptilus africanus. Next base: position 574,847 of record VXBO01002198.1, on the reverse strand, counting down.
TCTATTCTGTCAATTTATAACACCAGTTTACCTTTATAAAGTGAAAGAAATAATAATGAATTAATTCCTCTGAAAAGCCTTAAGTATGCAATTTATTCACCTTGAAAATGTGATATAGTTATTGCGGAAGCAGGACTTTATACGCTTTGTATTAGCATTCATCACAACACAGCAGCACCACAACATTTACAATGAAATCATTCCAAAAGGGAATGCTGTGTAATTCAGATGATGTGGAATTCAGATATGGATTTCTCAGTCCTTTCCATTTATGACAGAATGCACAAGCCAGTCTTAATTACAGATTGGTTACTATTAACCACAGGTAGGTAAGATTTGCTAACCCCTTTTTACTAACGTTGTAAAAATATCGTGATCATGAAGTTAAAAATCTGCGCTATACAACACTTATGCACACGGAAAGATTGAATCCTTATTAAGGCAGTTTTTACACACTTAAAAATACACCATGTGTATTCTACCAACTTGCTTCTACTGCACGCGGCAGTAGTAAGCATATTGCACTAAAGGTGCTTCTAATTAAGTCTTAAGGGAGTTGTCTCCATGTAGGCATTAATCATGGAAACCAACATACCAAACATTATTAAAAGGGAATCTCTGTTTACCTTACCTCTGATCTCTTGACTGTGCTGTCTCTTCTCCAATTAGTTTTGGTCGCTGCATCTGCTGCACCCGAATCATCTGCAATAGCTGGTCAGCCTCACAGTCTGGCAGGTCACCTTTTACTACAAATATGGAATAACCTGAGAGAAACAAATCGTAAGTCTATAGCATTAAGGTGCATGCGTAAACACTCTAAAATGCACACTATATGGAACACAACGATGTGCAATTTATTACAATGTAAGGCTCTACCTTTCATTATAAGGACTTGGGTTATTTCACTATTTCAATCATATAACTAAGGGTAGTTAACTGAATACATAAGTTCTAATAAATAATGATCATTACCTACTTTTAATAAATGAGATTTAACATCTGCAAGTTACTATTACCTTCCTGTTGTAATTGAGCCAAGAAAAGTGCAAGATATGTATCTGATATTAGCTCTGGACCCATCAAGAGAGAGTTCAAGTTAAACCACTGTAATTAAGAAAAAAAAGGTTTGAGAGAACAAATTAGCATAAAGATTACTTGGTAATCCATTTCTGTACATTGTGGTCATTTTCTATGATGGAATATCCGAATAAATCTAGTAAAATAAATTATCAAATTAATAGTCTTTTGAAGCACAATACCTATGCTGCTAAAGGTTACCCTTCAAATACTCGTCAGCTAAGAGGAGATCTGAAGCAGGGCAGTGACTGCGTGCTCTCTCCCATTACTGAACACTGGTGCCAGGCAAATATTAAAAACAGATAAATCAAAATATAATGGAAGAAGAATTCTTTCAGACATCATTCTAAAATTCTGCCTAATCCTAGTTTTAAATCTGTTCAGAGGCTAATGAAGGAAGAAAACCTTCATAAGTTAACGCTGTATCTTAAGAAATTCATAGATAGAGGAAGCGGAAGCTGAATTCTTTCCATGAAACACTTTCATTAAACATGCTGCCTTTAATAGCTGGCGATGTTGTAAACTATAGTTTACTTCTGAGATAATTTTTAAATTTAAAAATTAAGAAAAATGAACTCAAATTTAATATGCTGATAGTACAGCATAACATTACAATAGGGGACACTTGAGACAAATACACACAGATCATTTCTAGCTGCCTGAAGAAGAAAAGTAGTCATTTATAATACTGCTTCCAGAGGGAAAACGGATGCAACATGGATGACAGAACATTCTCCCTGTAAAACCCCATATATATTGCAAACAATCTGAAGAACCTTTTTTATACCATACTTCTTCACTATTACCCCATTTTAACCAGGAAGCCCCATTTCAGATACTAGAAGGAGAATTCTATCTCCATTCTCACAAAAATGCATTTATCTGCCCAAAATCCCATATCTGCAGTCAGGCCCATACTACAATTCACCTGCAATACAGGTAAGGGACTAGCTACCATTCTGTCATTCAGACACTTAATTTGTCAGAAACACCCTTTGCCACTAGGAAAGGGTAAGGCTATCAACAGCGGAGGAGTGGGGAATAAAAAGTTACATAAACGAATAGGACAGGAAGATCACAGATGAACCTTTAAAAGGGAACACCAAAGCGTAAGGTTTAGTAAACTAATTTCACTTTAACCATAACAGAAGAGAAGCAGGTCAAATCTAAGCCAACCTATTTTGTCTATCTTTTCTCATTACTCTCAATTACCTAGTATTGTCTTCAAGTGGCTACAAGCCACAGGTACATGCAAAAAACCATCCCCCATCTGACTTAGCATTCCAGCCCAAAATGTTTTATCTCACAGAATTCCACGCAATATGGTTGTAGAGATAATAAGGAACATTCCCATACTTTTAAGAGACCAATCAGCCTTTTCAATACAAAATATACAAAATTGCCTGTAAACATTAGTCATATTTTAAAACTAAAGCAGAACAGCTGAGTTTAATATGTTTACTCACAGGTGGGCTTTTTTTGTTTGCTTTTTTAACCTGGATGACAACACAGGTAGCCACCACTTGCAAACTGAACCAAATCAGTAAACAGACACCTGTCCACTATTGTAGAATCTAAAAGCTTATTCCATGGATGTTTTCTATGACCAAAATAACTGGAAAAAAAACAAAATCCAAGCCATCTTATAAAAGCTGATGCAGTATGACCCAGAACAATGACTGGCTACTGAAATAAAGCACTGCATTGGTGTTCCAAGGGACATGGACGTGACCTGCATTATTATATATGGACCATATACTTGTATGGCCATCCCTTACCTTTAATAACTGTTTTCTGCTTATACTACAACTGTTTCAGAAAGTTTTCTAAAATAGTGCAAAGTTGTGATTCTACTTTCCCCAACCTTACTCTGATGGAGTGCTCTTAAATACAAGCAATCACAAATACCAATACATTTGAAACTTCACCTTTTTCTTATACCTACTGTCATTTAAACAAGCAAAAATATTTTTGCAATGTCAATAATTTAGTGCATTGAAGTAAGTTTGCTTTCTATAAGGATCCTAATCCTTGTCTAGGACTCCCTCCTCACCCCTGTAAATTTTTTCTGCTATTTTTCATGCAGAAAAGAAAGAAAAGAACTTAAGACGTCACACAGACTCTACCAGAGATGCAGCTCCCTTGAGGACAGGTTCACTGGGGAACTGATCCTAGGGTCTTTCCCCAAGCTAACATTCATAAAAAGCTGCCTGGCATTTTTGTGATGTAACAAACATTTACTCTCTTTTTTTTTTTTTAATATGGGATACTATTAAAGCAAATTGCAGCAAAACCTCATAGAAGGTCAACACACGGTCTACTTGCAACCACTTTTCCACCCCCATTCTGAAGTCAATTTTTAAATAAAAAAAAGACAATGTCACCTGTTTTCCTAACTTTCGAACTGTAAACCAGTGTTCCTTATAATTACAAATAAATGATTTTTCATTTCTGTAAAAAGAAAAACAAAAGGTATAGAAAAAATTAAATACTCTAATATTGGAGTGTATATAATGTTTAAGCTCTTTTTTATCACTAATTTAAACTTACAAAATTTCAGTAATACAGCTGTTGCTGTTAGAGTACTCATACTGCTTGTATAACATTCAGGAAGCTGTCAACATTACTGACATCTCCGTATACCTGTCATGCCACAGATACTGAGATCTCATGAAGGCACAGAGGACAATACTCACACACACCCCAAAAGGAGAAAATTAAAGACAGACGGGATAATAAAAACATCAGAAGGCAACAGAGCTCGAAATAATAATTTTAAAGAAAGATATAAACCCTAGATTGAGAGTATTATTTTTCTGTAAAATGAAAGCAGGGTGCTAAGACAAAAAAAGTCTTACATAGGGTCGATCCCAAGCCTCTGATATTCTGGGCTGTTGAAGAGGATTAGCTCTAAACCCCAAACTTTCAAGGCATTGCTTATGACCTGTCAAAAGATAGCACTTTTCATGAGTCGAACCAGTCAAATCTAAATTTAAGCAATGCTATAAACAATTATACTGTTTTCATAAAACTTAGATTTCAAAACATTGTTAGGAAACCTAGGAATCCCATTATTCAAAATGCAACTGTCATGAATCTATATGCAAACATAACATGCACACTATATCTAAGGGGAAGTCACAAAACTAGGATTTCACTGAGATGTGTTAGGAAGCTTACTGCCCCAGACAAAGCTGCAGCTTCACCTCCCACAGGCACTTCGTAACTTGTCATCTCTCAGCTCTCAACGTACTGCGCTGCCCACCCTCCCCCCCAGCACAACCACATCCTTCCCCACAGTAACTACTGGAAATTTTGCACCACTGGATTATCACAGGCTCAATCAGGCACATTAGCACAAACACTTTTACAATCACTCTTTAAAGCTCTCTGAAATAAGGCTGTAAGAAAGTTTAAGTTAACAATTCATCCTCTTTTCAGTGAGCCAACTACGCAGCAAGCGAGCAAAGCAATAACAGGACAAAAGAAGTAGAATATGAGGAAGTGCGTTTTTTCTTTTCCAGCTTCAATATTGAAGCAGCCCAATCAAGCAAACAAGAAATGCCAAACTGTTAATGGTCTTCCACGGAATGGAAAAACAGCCCTGTCCTGCCATAAGGAAGGGGATTCTGGAACATGGCCAATCACCTCTGAAAGCTCAGAAGACAGACTAAGGTGCAAAGCACTGCCTACAGCTCTCGTCTAGAAACATACCCCAATTCAGTGTTCAATACCTTTTGTTGTTCTGGTTTAAGTATTTCTTATTAATTACTTTTCCCTTATGGTCCTTAAAAAAAAAAAAAAGAAAAACCCCAGCTCTAAAGTGTCTGGACACTGTTATGTTATAAAAAATTGGAATGCAGACATTGCAGCTTTTTCCATTTGGCAGATAACCCTGGAACCACTGCCAAGGGCTTTACAGTTTATAATTTGAGAAAATCTCAGGTCTGCTTCTTCACCTGTAGTCTACAGGAACCGAGGTCCACACCTGAAGTCCCCATTAGAAGCAACTTAGAAATCAAGGTTATTGTCCACAGGTGACACAGTTTTTCACAGTATGACACAGAGTCCATGCTTCTCCTCTGTGCTCAAGGGCCCATGAACTGAAGAACTGCAAGTCACTGCTCTTAATGGAAAACTCTGAAGATTTAGAAGTCTAGCACTTAATCACACTAAGCTTATAAACTGGGAACTAGATGAAAAAGCTCGATGCCATTTAAATTTTATGAGAGAACGTATATTGCATAAATAAAAAATTCTGTCAGTAAAGAGCTGTGCTTACTTGAATTGAGAAGAATCCACTATCGTCCATATTTACAGAAGGCTGCTGCTCAGTGCGAAGTGAGGAAAGAGAAAAGGAAAAAATGGTGTAAGCACGTAAGATCAGAAATAACTCAGTTTTGAGAATAAATATAATTGGACATACTTAAAGCAACAAGTAAACATATCCTAGTCTGTGAGGTTGATTACCATGCCCAAATAAGCTTATTAATTAAAAATGCAAACCTTTAAATTAGAAACGCTCAGTGCTTAAGAGACAGACAGGCATGAGAACCTCCATTCCTATCTCTGCCACTGGCTTACAAAAACAAAAGGCAAATCCCTCATCCTCCCCCTTCCCATGCCTGACCTACCTACCTTTAAGACGAAAATAAAGTAGCTTTTTGTAGAATTACTGTAAAGCTATACTAGTAACATTTTAAAATGCCTAATTTAAGATACATGAATCCAAAGAACTATAAATTTAAGAAGTTTGAGAAGCAAGAAATTAGCCTTCTCTAGCTATGCAAGAATAGCAGGTCTGTGCTACGCAATATTAGCTTTCAGGCAAATATCAAGCAACCTCAAATTAAGAAGATTTTACCTGTAAAAACGTTCTATATTCTTCACTAGACACTCCTCCCTCTGCCATTCTCATTCTTTCTTCCTCATCCAACTGCTGTGCAATAGAGGATAACTCAACAGGACTAAAATATTCCCCTTGTAGCAAATTATTCAGGCAGTGCTGAGCACATAAAGAGCCTTCTTGCTAACATTGGAAGAGAAAAAAAAATACATCAGAGACAACAACAAAAAAATCATGTTAATGCTTTACTCCATAAAATGACTCAATCATTTCATTCTGGCAAACTCCCTGCCCGCCCCACTCACCCAGAATGCCACATAGTCTTCACATCTATTACACTGCAAGCTATAAAATACAACCCTCCCATCAATCTGATGGGGAAAAAAATGCCAACCCAACCCACATTACTTTATTTTCTTTCAGGAAACAAATTTCACGTAAAAATGTTATTTTTGAAAGCATGGTAAAAATTGCCAGTAGCCTGACCAAATCACACAAAGACTCTGCAGCCATCAGGACAAGAGATTCTGCCCTCTTCCAAATCACAGCAACATGAAAATGAAACAGTTTAGATCTCTACTTCCCAGCAACAAGCGTTTTCTGCAACAGATGCTCTCTTTCTTTTTTAACTTTTCTTCCCCGCCAGGTGTGGCTATTGGTGATCTGCTCCGCACACATGGCTAGAGAAAAGCAGACCATTAGGTCTCTGGACAGATTTAAAACTATACATCTACAGGATTTATTTCCTTCACTTTCAGGTTACTCACCCAGTTAAGGTTATAACCAATTTGTTTAGTGTGGATGAAGTAATTAGGAGCTGGAGGAGCAGTAAAGCTCATTTTCCACATGAAATTTACGTATAGGGGCTAGGTAAAAGAAGCTAGTGCTACTGGTTCTAAAATCTTGATGTCAAGTATGGGGTGACAAGAAAAAAAAAATTAAATTCAGCACATTAAACAACAAAAATATTTTTGTTGCTAAAGCATTTAAGTGGAAAACACTTCAGATACTTTGTTGCATATCCAGCACATGGGAGACAATAGAAATCTAATAGAACATTTTTAGGCTGTCAAGCCAAATTGAAAATGAGTAAATTAGAAACATCAGTCATGATTTCGTAGCACAAATTCAAAAATACCTAGTCTGAATGAGGGCATGTCAGGCTCCATCATTCTCATCAGTGCAGATAAAATACTGCCTTGTAAAAAGCCAACAAACAAAAAAACACTAAAACCCAAAACAACCAAATTACAGCTCTGCGTGAAAACCAACTTTTCTTCACAAGTAACTAAACTACAAGCGCAAGACAAGATTAACATCAGTTTTAAAATCCTGCTTTTCTCTTTTGTTTTAATGAGTCCTCATTTTTAGTTGCATTAAGGCCTCTAACATGCATGCACTCCTTTCAGAACAAAACTAAAACCCCTCAACAAAAATAAAGAACACCCCTCCCTCCTGCCAAACACGGAGAAACGAAGAATACAAGAGCAGGCCGTGGAGGAATATTCTTTAACCTTCCAGGAAAGCCTCATAAAACCAATACGCACAGGTCTCCCATGATCTCCCTCACAGCAGGAACCTCCAAAGTTCCCTTTATCCCAGGTGACAGAATCTTCCTCGGGCTTCATGCCTCAGTCGAGCAATGAGCTATTCAAGCTGGACTGGCTGCACGGCCAGGGTGCAACAGGATCCAGAAACATCCTCCAGCTCACGGCCTTCCTACAATAAGGAACTCCAGACTAAACACCAGTTCCCGTCCCTTCAGGACCACATCCCTGTTGCTGGTCATGCCACAGAACTGCAACAGAAGAACCTGCTCAAGAATCACAGGTTTCTCCACCAGAATTACAGGAAACCGATTTAGAAAAGAAGACCTATTAAAAAAAAACAACCACTCTTTGAAAGTGAGTCGTATTACAGGCTTAAATCTTAATTTCACTAAAAGGACCTTTCTGAATTTGTGCAATTTTATCTTAAAGTAATAAACACTAATTTTTGTATGCAGAATTTGTATATATAAAGTACAAAATGCAGAAGAGAAAACTGATCTTAGTTTTGAACAGACATTAACTTCCATTTTTTGTGTGCAGACAACACCACATCTCCCCCAATCCGAAATCCCCTCTTTGAAACCTATCCCAATATAACCTGCTGCCCTGCTTTCAGCGTTTTCAACCACTTGTGTCTTATCAAAGAAAGGGGCCCCCCATTAAACTCCTCCTTAAGTCCTACTTTCTGCAATTGTCATTCCTCTGTTAAAAAAGCCACATTGCTCAGACATTTATAAAGGTAATTTAACAAAACATGGTTTTCGTGCCTTTTTAATATAACACCTGAGGCATGCGGATTCAAGTCTGGGGTGTGCATGTACATGCAGCACTTTAAATATTTTGACGGGAACTGAGGTAGTGCACTTGATGGGGGGGAAAAACCCAACAAACAACACTTAAGAAAAAAAACCCAGAGGTTCAGTTAAGTTTTCCCTAGAATAATAGTAACAAGACAAAAATATTTGGTACTGCAGTTTAAAAGAGGCATTGAGGTGTAACTGTGCAACTAACTTACTAAGGACTAGTTATATCTCACATGTGAGACACCCGAGACCATACCCTCCTTCCCCCAAACCTGCAGCTACTACTATCAGCTTGTAATTTGGAATGTATTGTGCTGTTGCTCCAGTTTCAGCAGATTATTAAACTACAAAGCAACCTAGCAATAGAAAAAGTTACCATTTCATTATGCGATAGGCTAGGTGCACTAGGGAGAAAAGAGAAAAGAACACTTGTTTTGAACTCATTTTCAAACCTAGAGTGGCACTCAAGGTCACTGGGGCAGAGGCTGTAATCCAACACCCATCCTCGGAAGAGCAGCTGTTTAACACAACAGGGCTTGCCGAGCTTTGCTACCCAAACCTGTTTGAAAGAACGCTCCTCAGGTTCTGTGGACTTCAGAAAAATGAGGGTTTACTTTTTTTTTTTAAGAAGGTTGGACAGCTATCTTAGTTTCTTTGCCAAGTAAACCAACAATTATGCATGAGAAGAGTGTATGAAAACACAGTAAAATGCAAAGGCATTGACAGTGCACACGAAAAAACCACAGTTATATTTCAATAGCATTAAAGCAGAAACATCCGGTACTTGGGAGCCTGGACGAATCACAGCAGCACTCGTGCTCCGGGCGAGGAGACGCTGCTCAGGAGGCGGCACAGCGGGAAAACCCGGATTTCCTTCTCAGCTCCCCCTTCCCCTGCCCCTCGCAGGGCGCAGACCCAGCCCTGCCCGCCGCGGCCCCCCTCACCCCGGCCCGCCCGCTCGGCCCAGCCGCAGCCCGCGCCTCCCCCTGCCCGGGGCTGAAGGCCCGAGGGGAGCAGCCACGGCCGGGGGGAAGGGCCGAGCTCAGCCATGACCCCCCTCCTTTTCTCTCCGCCGACGACGTCTCCTAACCCCGCAGAGCCGGGCCGCAGCCGAGAGGGGCCCCAGCTCCCCCCGGGACAGAGCACTCGGAGCCGCGCCCTCGCCCGGCCGACGGAGCGGTACGGGGGAAGCAGCGCGAACCAGTGGGGCGGGGGCACAGCCCCGGGGCCAGCAGTGTCCCGCACCCCCGGCGCGGTGCCCCCCGGTCGGTCACTCACCCGCTCGTGGAAGATCGACTCCATGTTTATTGTCAAGGGCCGGGGGCCTCCGCCTCACGTGACCTCCCCAGCCAATCGCAGCCCCCCTTGCTGGCCGGCCGGCCGCAGCCAATCCTCGCGGGCCGGGCCGGGCGGAGGAGGCCGCAGCCGCCCTGCGCCGGGGGCGGGCCCGGGCCCGGGGCGGCGCCTGGTCACGAGTCCCGGGCGACCGGAAACGTCCACGGGCAAGTGCCGAGGTGCGGGTGGGGCCCGGCTGGACCTCTCTGAAGGGTTCGGCGCGGTCCCCCGTCAGCGTCCTGCGCTCTCAGCTGGCGGGAGGCGGGGCTGATGGGCGGGCTGTCCGGCGGGCGGGGAGCTGGCTGGGTGGTCGCACCCAGAGGGTGGTGGTCCACGGCGCGGTGTCCCCGTGGAGACCGGTGAGAGGTGGCGTCCCTCAGGGCTCCGTCCTGGGACCAGCGCTGATTAGTATCTTCATCAGTGGCGTGGGCAGTGGCATCGGGTGCGCCCTCAGCAGGTTTGCGGGTGACACCAAGCGGAGTGTGCGGCTGACACGCCCGAGGGACGGGATGGCATCCAGAGGGACCTGGAGAGGCTGGAGAAGGGGGTCTCAGTGACCCTCGCCAGGTTCGACAAGGCCAAGTGCAGGGTCCCGCAGCTGGGTCGGGGCAACCCCCGGCATCAATCCAGGCTGGGGGAGGAAGGGATGGAGAGCAGCCCTGCCAAGACGGACCTGGGGGGACTGGTGGGTGAAAAGCGGGACGCGAGCCGGCAGCGTGCACTCGCAGCCCGGAAAGCCAACCCCATCCTGGGCTGCATCCCCAGCAGCATGGCCATCGGGGCAAGGGAGGGGATTCTGCTCCGCTGTTCCACACTGCTGAGACCCCACCTGGAGCACTGGCCCTCAGCACAGGAGAGACGGGGACCTGTTGGAACAAGTCCAGGGAAGGCCCCAAAGATGATGAGAGGCTGGAGCCCCTCTGCTGTGAGGGCAGGCTGAGAGAGCTGGGGGAGTTCAGCCTGGAGAAGAGAAGGCTCCAGGGAGACCTTATAGCCCCTTCCAGTAGTCGAAGGGGGCTGCAGGAGAGGTGAGGACAAACTTTTAAGCAGGGCCCGTTGCAATAGGACAAGGGGCAGAGGCTGTGATGTGCAGGGAAGCTGCTCGCAGCTACGGCCGCACTGAAGAGGGAGCTGGGATTTCGCAGGGCTCTGGCAGAAGGAAATGTCCCTCCAAGTTATCCAGCACCCTCAGGCCAGAAATGGCAGGCAAAAGTTTCTGCGAGCAGTCTGTGATGGTATCATCAGAGCCTCTTCTGGCCACTAACCCGCTGTCCCCATCCCCGTGCCAAGAGGGAACTGGTACCTTCTGGAGCGCAGCCCTCTGTGGAGGCTGCTCCAGCATTACAGACAGCGCTGCTGCCCAGGGGACTTCTGTGGGAAGACTTCAGCCTCCTGCTGATGAGGATGGGTTGTACCTTGACGAGCTCACCCCTCTCAACCTGAATTTGTAACGTGTGCCTTCAGAAGGACACAATCTTTCCGTTATTTAATGACTCATGGAGCCATCAGCAAAACAGATGGTTTAGGAGCTGTGCCACAAGTGACATCACAAGCACTTGCAAAAGCCAGGTTCCCACAGCTGCACTATCACCTCGTCAGCCACCTGTGACATCACAGGCACAAAGCCAGGCTCCCGTGCTGGCCCTAACAGGGACAAAGCCAGCAGTGACATTAACACCTACACAATCCAGGTTCCTGTGCCTGCCACGTGGGCTACAGAGCCACCAGTGACACTAAAACAGCAGCATAAGCCTGATTCCTGCACCTGCCATATTAATTACACCACCAGGTGTGACATCATACAGAACTGCATGAGCGGGTTCCATCAGCACTTGAAATTCCCACCACCTGTGACATCATAAGCACCTGCCCAAGCTAGTTTTGCGTACTTGCCCTATCAGGGACTAGGATGGCAATGACATAAATGCCTGCACAAGCCAGATTCTTGCACCTGCCCCAACAGGAAGCATTACACAAGTGACATAAACACTTACACAAACCAGGTTCCTGCACCTGGCAATCCAGAAGTGGTCTACAAGTGACATCAGAAGCACCTGCACATGGGAGACTCCCGCACCTGACCTGTCTGCAATGTCCCTTTATTAGACTAAAAACGTGGCTTTCAAGCCTGGAAGCAAAGCTTTGGACTCCAAAAATGAGGGATTTGGGACCTAATGAGCTGTTTGGACACTCAAGATGTGACTTGGAACCTAAAAACAGCTGTCTGGATCCTAAAAATGCCCCTTTGGAGCCTGAAAATGAGGCATGGGAAATTAAAGACATGGCTTTGGACTCTAAAAAGGAGACTTCGCAAACTGAAACAGAGCCTCAGGACCATAAAAATGAGGCTCTGATCCCTAGAAGTGAGGCTTTGGGCCATAAAAATGTGTTTAGGCCCTAAAAATGAGGCTTTGGGCCTTAAAATGAGCATTTGGTCCATAAAATCAGAATCTGGATCCTACAAATGCTGATTTGGACCCTGCAAATGAGGCTTTGGAAACCAAAACTAAGACTTTGGAAAGTAAAAATGAAGCTTTAGACACTACAGATTTGGACTCTAAAATGAGGCTGTCTGCCCTAAAAGTAAGGGTTTAGACTGAATAGTAAACTGTGGGCCTCAGAATAAGGGCCCCTATGGCGCACTTGGAGGGCCCTGGGATCCCTGCACACTATTTGAAGGTCCTTAGAGGAACTCTGGCGTCCCTGTGGGGCACCTGGGGGTCCCTGGGGAGCGTTTAGGGTCCCTGTAGGGTATTTGGGCGCCCCGGGGCGGGACGGCCTCCCGCCGGCAGGGGGCACCCCACCCAGCGACTGCTGCTGCTGACGGCCCGGCCCCGCCTGGGCGCTGCGCCCCTCACACGCCCGCAGAGCTCAGGCCACGCCCCCCACGGCCGCGGGGGCGGAGACTAAGGAGGTGGTGTCGGTGTCAGGCCGTGTCACGTGATTTCGCGGAAGCGGCGCCGCCGAGGTAAGCGACGGGAGGGTGGTGTCCCCGTCCCTGCGGGTCCCCGTGTCCCCACGGTCCCCGTCCCCATAGACCTAGTGTTCATGTCCCCACGGCCCTGTGGTCCCTGTCCCCATGTCACCACAGTCCTGGTGCCCGTGGTCCCGCTGTACATCCCCATGGTCCTGGTGTCCCCATATCCCCATGGTCTCGGTGTCCATGTCACCATAGACTGGGTGTACTTGTCCCTAAGTCTCCACAGTCCTGATGTCCATGTCCCTACAATCCCCATGTCCTCACAGACCTGGTGTCCATGTCACCATGTCCTCACATGTCCCCATCCCTGTGTCCCCATGTCCCTGTGGTCTTGGTGTCCTCATGTTCCCATGTCCCTAAGTCCCCACAGTCCCCACAACCCTAGCATCCAGTGCCCACGTCCCTGTGGCCCTGGTGTCCCCATGGTCCCAATGTCCCTCGTCATCACAGACTGGCTGTCCCTGCGGTCCTGGTGTCCATGGTCCATGTCCCCAAGTCCCCACAGACCTGGCACCCTCATGGTCTCGATGTTGATGTCCCCCCATCCCCTGGTGACAGGGTTCCCCAGGATGGCGGGGCACAGCACGCGGCGGCTGCGTCCCTGGCTGGTGGCACAGGTGCAGAGCGGCCACTTCCCCGGGCTGGTGTGGGACGACGCGGATCACACGGCCATCCGCATCCCCTGGCAGCACGCGGGCAAGGGTGGCGCCAGGGGCGGGG
>VXBO01002198.1:477753-548817 GCA_013400135.1 Rhinoptilus africanus | reverse complement strand
TCGAGTGTCTAGTCCAAAAGTTGTTCTTGCCAGTCAGCCTGACTTAGAGTGTGGTTTTTCTAGAGATCTTTTCATTCAATGGTGCCAAGACTCCAAAAACTCTATAATTTTAACTTACCGCACTACGCCTGGAACATTAGCACGATTCCTGATTGATAACCCTTCTGAAAAAGTTATAGATATTGAGGTAAGAGTTGTCTGTATATTTCAAAGTTTTTTACTGTGGGCCATCTGGGGGAATATGAACAAGAGTAAACTTAGAGTTTCCTTTTTGATCTACTGAAAACACTTCTAGTGGAAAGGAGAAATCCAAAATCAGTATGTTGCATGTTTAACCAATTGTGGATAAACTTACATAAAAATAGATGCCTTACTAGGAACTGCAAAATGCTTTTTGGTGGTGCAGCAAAAATAATAGACATGAGCATGAAGTTGCTTTTAAATACTTATCTTTAGATGACACTTTCCTTTGTGTTTTTGTTGTAAAGTGACCTATACTCTAATTTTATATTCAGGAAACAAGAACACAAAAGTTACAATTGTTTTGCCTGCTAGTGTGACTTTGCCAGGTTCTTTGGTTTGATGCTAGTGACACAGAAATTAAAAAAAACGCTGCTCATCTCAGAGTATTTGTGTTAATTTATTGTAGAAATATTTTATGAAGATGTTTTAAGAAGTTTTTGTAAAGCTAATTGATTTTAATACCTTTAGAAATGCTTTTCTGTTAGACGACTAATTTATAATGTTGTCATGATACTGCCACTCCAAGGTGCCACACGTTCGCATAATCTTGTCTTGTATGTGACATACAATCAAGTTGTAGTTACCCTTAGTACTTGAATACAAATATTCTTGTCAGCAGCGTGTAGGAAAAGTATTAAAATCATGTCAACTGCTCGCAGTAATAATTTTAATTCTATCTGCAGTTGAGAAAACGTGTCAAGTTGGAAGGAAAAGAACTTGAAGAATACCTAGAAAAGGAGAAACTAAAGAAAGAAGCAGCTAAGAAGCTAGAACAGTCTAAAGAGTAAGTATATTGGCTGTTCCTGCATTCTGCTGTTACGGTCGGAGCTGAGATTTCTCTGTGCTCATTCTGCTGCTGCAAGCATTTATGGGGATAAATGAAAATAATAGTTCTGGTAGACCTGAGGAATCGCGATTGGTTGTCTTTAATCTCTTGTATGATAGACCTCTTTCATCTGTCATTTGACTGGGAGCTCTTTCTCAGACACATGAACTGCTCTTGTCAATGTTATGTCAACTGTTATTTTCCAGTCAGTGTGTTAAACCAGAAGAAAAAAAGGAAGTGCTATTATTTTTTGAATGTCGTTTCAGGGCAGATATTGATTCCAGTGATGAGAGTGATGCTGAAGAGGATATTGATCAGCCAACCGTACATAAGACCAAACATGATTTGATGATGAAAGGTGAAGGTAGTCGGAAAGGAAGCTTCTTCAAACAGGCAAAGAAATCTTATCCAATGTTTCCAGCCCCTGAAGAAAGAATTAAATGGGATGAATATGGCGAGATTATCAAGTATGTGGTGGTAATGCATACTAGCATGCGGTAGCTATGAAATAATTCAAAAATAGAAGTAATGAACCCCATCATTTTGTGCCTTTTGCAGCACTGCTGTATACTCTTCCAACTGCGGTAACTTTTGAACAGTTAGGACAATTTGTGCTAAATCTCCAAGGAAGCTAATGATAGGATTGAAGCTGCACAGTGCTGGTCCTTGGCCTGTGTTCACACCTCTTAGGGTGTGTTTCCACTCCAGGCGTTTTGAGGTTTTTTGGCTTTTATCTTGTAAGATAGAAGATTTTTTTTTCTGCTTTAAATAACACATAATTTTCATAAATTTATAATGAGGGGAAAGAACATTGTTCATCCTAGAAATTCTAGCGATACTTGCCCTATTTGCTTAAAGAATACTTGCTAGAAAACCTCAATTTGCTAGTATTTCCCAAGATACCAAAGTTCTTTTTTAAGATAGGGAAGTGATATTTTCCAAATGAGCTCTGTTCAAGTATGGAAATATTGAAGGCAAGTGTAATAAAATTGTCAATAACGAATCAGTAGTAATAGTCAGCATTGTTTGTTCTTATATTATGTAGTGCTTTGGTTTTACTGTAAGACTATTAAAAGCAAAATACCTTTCATTCTTTAGACCTGAGGATTTTCTAGTTCCAGAACTTCAAGCAACAGAAGAAGAAAAAAGCAAATTAGAATCTGGTTTGACAAATGGAGAAGAGCCTATGGACCAGGATTTATCAGATGTTCCTACCAAATGTATTTCTGCATCGGAATCCATGGAAATTAAGTGAGTGGCTTTGTTCTTGTCAGTTCTGCTCAAATGGAGGCATGGGTACGCTGCAAATTGGATAAAGGGCTGGCTTGGAATTAAGAAAGTGAGAAAGGACTTGCTTTCTTTTTCACCAAGCTAAGTTAATTTTTTACTAATCTTTCTGGCAGCGTGGTACAGTGTCTTAATGGTTCTCCACTCCTAAGAAATTCTCAGTTTGTTCCCTGTCTAACAGAGACAAGTGAGAGAGGCAGAACAAACGATACAAGAGTATGTTAACATAGGTACTCAAATGTATATATATTTTGTTAAAAGAAGAACTTATTAAAATATGCTTATATCATGTTTTGTATAACCATGTAAGCGAATTTTGGGAATTTATAGTGTTCAGTACAGACACATGCTGATATTTGACAGTTCTGTATTTTACTGATCCATAACATACCTTGTGCTGACAGCTTTTGCTGGTGTAGACTAATTTCAAAATATCTTCCATTTTTAAATGAAATTGTTTGGAGCATTCGAAGGTTTAATCCTTTAAACTAAACAAATTTATTCTTGGGGTTTTAATTCAAACTAGAGCCAGGGTTACGTACATTGACTATGAAGGACGCTCAGATGGTGACTCAATTAAAAAAATCATTAACCAAATGAAACCAAGACAACTGATCATTGTCCACGGACCACCTGAGGCCAGTCAGGACCTTGCAGAATGTTGCAGAGCTTTTGGTGGAAAAGATATTAAAGTTTACGTGCCGAAACTGCATGAAACTGTAGATGCAACCAGCGAAACTCACATTTACCAGGTAAGGTCCTGGAATTTGTTACTTGTGTGTAAAAGCTTAAACTTGAGATCTGTGCACTTTTACCTCTAGCGCAAAAGGCAAGGTTCGTGTCCGTGGGAACATCAGTTTGCTTTACTCCAGTCATAATAGATTTATAATGCTTATATTTAGAGTTCCACTGTACACTACTTGCAGTTCAGGATTGTTTTTGGAATCTGAAGGGGAGCCTTAGAGAGCAAAGAGGAAAAAAATCCTTTGTACCTAAATAGCGCCTAAGAATGAGCGTGTAAAGATAGGAACAAGTTAATGTTAAAAATAAATAAGATACCCCTACCCCCTAGAAAAAAGTTGATGTGATGGTATTTGGAAAGTGAGGTTATGATAATATGTTGCACCGTGCTAATACATTGCATTTAATTTTCATGGTTAAGCTCCAAATAAAAACCTTGGATAACTTGTGTGAAGTATTTGAAAATTGTGTATAGTCCCAATTCAGCTTTTGAAGTTGTTTAGAGGAAAGTCCCTCACATGCAGTTCAGGCATTAGCCTTTTATTCCTTCTGTCCTTTTAAAGTTAACAGAAAAACATCAGTAGAATTGTGAAAAAGATACTTTGCTCCTTTGCAGAGAAAAAACTGTTACCCTATAAGAAGTGGAAAGTTCCAGTTATTTAGAGATGTGCAGTTCTGACAGTCTTAAAACAGCGGTGTTTTCTGTGTTTGGGTTGTTGGGGTTTTTGTTGGTTTGGTTTTTGTGTTGTGTTTTTTTTTTTTTTAAAGCTGTGTGGATTGCTAGCGTGTAAGAAATTACACAACTGTAATTTTTCACAAAATACTTAACTGAATAAAATTGTAATTGCTTTGTATTTCATTTCAACCTTTTTATATATAGGAGAAATTCAATCTTCTACATAGCTTTAGTTTGTTTTTCTGTTTGAAGCGCACTGGAGACAATGAATTAGAAAATAATAGATGTGAGTGGGGCATCAGAATCTCAGTGTCTTCTGAGTGGATGATTAGCTGCAGGTGGATGATTAGCTGCAGGTGGATGATTAGCTGCAGGTGGATGATTAGCTGCAGGTGGATGATTAGCTGCAGGTGGATGATTAGCTGCAGGTGGATGATTAGCTGCAGGTGGATGATTAGCTGCAGGTGGATGATTAGCTGCAGTATCCTTCATAGGGTTGCAGCTTTGATACCACTGTGGGGAGCATGCACAATCTCATGTGGGTAAAAGCCTTTCAGAGTAGGGCTTTATTTAATGGGTTAAAGTCCTGGAAGGCACCAGCGGAATAAGGGTAAAGTAACGTTTTGGTCACTTTAAAATCTTATATTTACAACATCCCTTCTTAAAATAAAGTACTAATTATAATTGTTTCGAAGAGTTGAAATTTGGGTTCAGGAACCTAAATGTATCTGTAGGAACTGTCCTTGCAGTTACGAAGGCCAACTGAGGAACTCCGTGGCTGCAAAAAAGGTTTCTGATGTTTTAAAAGAAATTGATGGCTCCTGCTGTAAGTTTAACTCAAGTTTTAAGCTGTATAGGTTCTTTTCTTATTTTAACTGAGACAAAAAAGGTATTAATCTCTGCTGCCTTTTAAGTTGAGTAGTGATATGAGGGTTATACAAATTAGGCTTTGAAAGTATAGAATGTCTTGGCGATACCAATTCCCTCCTTTCCCTCCCCAAAATCAAACCTATGTGGAGAGACAGTGAAAGGAAAACTGCTAATTTTTAAAGCTTGACGTAAGGCCTCTCTCTGTGTTTTACATCAAACTAACAGTACTTTTTATTTTTGTGCAACTCAGGTCAGGTTAAAAGATTCTCTTGTCAGCTCCCTTCAGTTCTGTAAAGCCAAGGATGCTGAGTTGGCTTGGATAGATGGTGTTCTGGACATGCGGGTTTCCAAAGTGGATACTGGAGTTATTTTGGAAGAGGGAGAGCTGAGGGAAGATGAAGAGTTAGAGATGCAAGTGGATGTGCCTTCTTCAGACTCCAGTGTCATTGCACAACAGAAGGCCATGAAAAGCCTCTTTGGTGATGATGACAAGGAGATGTGTGAGGAGAGCGAGATCATTCCTACTTTGGAACCGCTGCCGCCTCATGAGGTACGGAGATTATGCTGACCTGGACTTCTTTATTTGAAGAGTTCTGTATTCACTTGTGTTTTTCTAGTGCTTAGAGGTTGATACTGTGATCCTGTTCAAATGAAAGCCTAACTGAAACTGGATTTTCATGCTTGGTTTTCTCTTTGTTAAACCTGGTATTGTTCTTTGTTCAGATTTTATGCTTTTCAGCAAGGATGATCTTTTGTATCCACCAGCAGTGCCTAGCGCACAGTGCCATCTATTTATGAGATAAGATTTTTAATTAGCATGTTTCACATTTGTAGTTACCACTTGCGGAATTGGAAATTAGTTGGCACTTAGTCACTCTTGGATTTTACTATGTTTCTTTGATGCTTTGGAAGATACTTCCATACATATCCTTGAGATACAAATCTTTGAAATTCATACATCTGCGTCTATAGTAGTGATTTGAGAGTTCATTAATCTTTTCTATAAATTTATCTTTACTCTTAAATTAAGATATTTTGCATATGAGCGAGTATTATTTTATCTTTTCGTTGAATTATTACAGTGCCTTCTAATCTTAGAATTGCTTTTTAAGATACTGTTCCACAATCCTAAACGTAGTCTGTTCTAGGCACTAGACAGGTGTGGAGATAACTCTAAAGTCTGTTCAGATTCATGACAACTGTTATAGAAGTATGTAGTGGTCAGCAGTACAGCTTCCTGCAGCTCTGTCCCTGGTGTAGCGTGGTTTGGAAGAGGGATCTTCAATGGCAGCTTTCCATTTGTCTTCAGTATGTGAGCAAAGAAGGAAACTTTTCCTTTACTTGTTGAATAAATTCTAAGGCCTTCCTATCCTGGAAATAGGTGAACAGAGGTAGAACCAGTCTTCTCATTTATAGTCCTCTAGTCTAGGCAATACTGCTGCCAAGACAAGGATGAGATCATGTTTGGAAAAATGGAACTTAAGTAGGAGAAGTATTAAAATTGTGTGTGTTATTTAAAGGTTCTTGGACATCAGTCTGTGTTCATGAATGAGCCGAGACTGTCAGACTTCAAGCAAGTTCTCTTGCGCGAAGGTATACAAGCTGAATTTGTAGGAGGAGTGCTTGTATGCAACAATCTGGTGGCTGTTCGCAGGGTAGGTATTCTGTGTCTTAAACTCTTTGCTAAATGATATTCTAAATGAAAGTTAAGTTTCTCATTAGTGCAAAGATAATAAATTAAAACACGTTGTTTGTTTCAGACTGAAACAGGGCGCATTGGATTGGAAGGCTGCCTCTGTCAAGACTTCTATAGGATAAGAGACCTTTTGTACGAGCAATACGCTATTGTCTAAGGAAAGTGCTGCAAAGGTGTTTTTACTTGAACTTTTAAAGACTATGGAGACTTCTCCCAATTTTGACTTTTTGTAGTTTTCTAATTTATACAGGGGAAACCTAATGCATAAAGAATAATTAACTACCCTGAACATGTAAATAACTGCTACTGTCGTTCTTCATAAATCTGTTGGTACATTCCATGTAGTTGACTTTCAAACTGTTACAACTTGCTGTCTCCCACATAACATATTATAAATCAGTTTATGACTGTGAACCCTTCTCAGGAAAGGTTGAATTTGTCAGGACGTGTTTTGATTTCATAGATGATTTCAAAGAGTACAAAATATACAAAAGTCATTCTTGTGTTCTAAAATAAGATCAGATAGGGAACTGTGCATTTCTTTTGGTTTTGTTCCTTTTGGGTTTTGTGTGGGGGTTTATTGTTTTGGTTTTTTTAAATAACTTCAATTGAGGTGACAGTCTTGAGTCTGTCTCTTTTTTTTTTTATATATATATATATAAATATGGAGGTTAGTTAAATTACATTTTTAATAGCCCACTTAAAGCTAGACTACCTAAACTTTCCCCCAGTGTTAATCTGGCCCTGTCTTAACATTGTATCTGTTCCATCTGACCAGCATCTGTTCCAGAACAGCATTTCATATTCTATATAAAGTATTCATCTGCAGGATCAAAAAATTGCTTTGGAAAGATACTCTAAGAAGGCTGGATGATATTGTCGGGCAGTTTAAAATCCAGTAATTGTGTGCTTCAGAGTAACTTGTGTACAAACTTACAGAATTTGTAAGCTCCAGCTTTTGGAAAATTATGCCAACTATAAAATCTTCTCTAAATTCTAATTTTAATACTTTTGAAGCCTGAAGCCTTTATCCATGCACTGCTGTTTGTTCAGAGTGCCATGAGCCAAGTTCGGGAAGATCCTTTATCTTGAAATCTGAGTTCATGTGATGTATTTAATGCTTTTGTGCCACGTTTCCTGCTAGTTGCATGTTTTGTGCCATTTTTCACTCTAGCTGACAGTGGGACTTCCTGTAGCTGCTGATGCTAGGAATTAACCTTCCTTGTTAGGTGAAGATGAGGACAGTTTTGGGCACCTTAATTTTCTCAGAAATGAACTTATGCAAACAAATGGCCTCTTGAGAGTTTCTTTAATCCCCTTTTTTCCCCCTTCCCACATGTGAACCACCAGCTTTGGCAGTAGAGGGTTGCTTGCTTGATTTTACATAGAACAGCAATGTAATATGTGCTATCTGCGTGTATGTTTAAATAAAACCTTTTGAAAAAGTGGCAAAAAATAGCCCAGTGGCTATAGTCCATTATCAATGGAAAGATAATTTACTTTGCAATTCATTCTTGACAAATAGTTTTCTATCTGATCATCGGACTATTCTGTTTAAAATAGTAACTTAAAACTGAGGAGCATGTAAAAAAAAAAAAAAGCCCCAAAAATAAAAAACCAGAACACCTTTTAGAACTATGTACTAAAAATGTAAAAAACTTTAAAATTTAATGCTGAGTAAGAATGTATTTTGTTACACAAAGAAAATCTTGGCTAGGAATGACTGAATAGCTCTGCTATTTTTTTTTTTAAACAGTGTAGAAAAATGTTTATTTTCCATTATATTGACAGTGAGAACTTCACAGAAATGCTCTGGTTTTGTAGCTGCTTGGTAGGAATGCTATGTAAATCTCTATGATACTGGATGCTTATTGGTGAATACTGTTGTATTACAGTTGTTGCTGATACTAATGAACTTTTATAAAGTGAGTTACTTTGTACATAATCATATTGGCCTTAGTACTTTTAAATTGAGGGCTTAGGGTGGGCAGAGATCACACCTGCCTGCATGGAATATACTAATAAAGAAAAAAACCTGTAGGAAATAAAACGGAAATAGTGCTGTTCTTAAGAAAGGGATAAAGACAAGGCAGTGTGGTTGTAAACCTTTCTATCAGCTTTGTTTAGTTTTTTTACCCTGTTAATTCAAATTCAGCTAAGGGAGAAAAGTTTAGTGTTATCAGTCACTAAATTCCTGCGTGTTCTGGTAAAGAGGAGAATCCTGAATGGTGCCATCACTAAGGAGAAGACTCAAGTGTGAGCAAAATGGCTAATTGTTCTTTTTTTTAAGTCTATCCAGCATGAGTGTGGCTTTAAATCAGAGCTGGAAAGCTGGTAGGTGAGGCAGTAGTAGTCACCTGAGTGCTGGGATGGGGGAAAGCTGGGTTTGTGGCCAGTGCTGGCGGTGAGAGGGCTGGAGGGGAAGGTGGGACCCCTGTAGTAGCCATACCCTAGGCTACCGCTGCGCTGTGGGGCAGGCGGCCTCCTCCACTCTGTGTTCATCGCTGGTAAGCAGGGTGGAACTGAAGCAAATTCCTATGAATTTTGCCTAGTCTGCTATCAGTTCTCTGATAGATTATCTTTTGGTTTTTTCCTTTTCCTTAACTGTAATTTGCTTTAAACAGTAATTGCACTTCTCTGTGTAATTTTCCAAGTTACTAATCTAGTTCTTGTTTGTATCCGAAATGAAAGATTCGTTTCCCCTTCCCTCTGCAAAATGTCAGTGCTGCCAGACTGTAAGCTGTATGTTCTGACCAGCATTTTCTTCATTAGCAGTAAAAACTTGGTAAGGAGTACCATTTCTTACTCTCCCCTCTCTTGCTCTCGAAGGCAAGAATATTGACTTACTAACTTCAAGTCAAACCTAGTTTTGGTAGTTACTGACCTTTTAAAAATATTTCCTTCTAAGGGTCTTTGATAAGTCAGATTCCTCAGTTAATGAGAGCCAAGGGGGTGTTGAGACACAGAAAGGGCAGGAATTTGCCTTCCCAGCCCCAAAAGTATTTGTGGGTAAATCCTGGCAAAAATATTCTCTTCTTTCTGTGCCTGTGTAGTAGAACATGAGGACATATTTCAAAAGGTGGAGGGAATGTAGAAGCAGAACTCTGTAATAATAAAAAAATAATACTATAAATAATTGTTAAGCTGTTCCCATTGTCTGAACATAGCTTTACCCTGAAGTTAAAATAACTTTGTGTGGGTGACAGTCTCATACTCAGTCTTTTTACTTTGACAGTATGTACTGGAGGTGAGGCAACGCTCTCCTTCCCTGAACAATATTTAGACTTAACAGTATCCACTTCTCGGAATGCACTGAAAGGTAGTATGCCCTGCATTCAGTCAGAATAACAGTCTCATGAGAGCATTTGAGATCTGTTTGCTGGTAAAACTTGCTTTGGAAGGTAGGAATTGTGTATCTGTACTAGCTTTTAATTGCGGTCAAACACTTAATTTGGAATAAGCAAGCAACATCCCACCCCTCCAATCTAAATAATTGTTATAGATGGTTGTATCCTAAAACACATTGTGCAGAATCAAGATAATGATAATGCATGACATACTAATATTTGCGTTAGGAAAGGGGAGTGTATTGCCTGGTGAAAACACTCAAACCACCAAAATATTTGGAGACGTAGGTGAAAGAAATCTTACTGTGAGGATCTGAACATTGCACAGGATTCTGTTTCATGGCTTTTACAGATGCTTTCATAGTTGTGAAGAGGTGGTGGTGGGGAAGATGATCTCGCAGTCAAATCTGATAAAGAAATGTATCCAGTAAACAGAATTGTTTAAAACAGTGTTGTTGCATAATCCTCTTAGGTGATGAGAACTGGATCTGTGGTCCAACACCTGAATGATAACGAGCTGAGCATCTGCCAAAAAGTATAGTTTGTAACTGCAAGCTGGTATTCACAAATTTTGATAACG
The DNA here is from genome assembly GCA_013400135.1 of Rhinoptilus africanus. Taxonomy (NCBI): domain Eukaryota; kingdom Metazoa; phylum Chordata; class Aves; order Charadriiformes; family Glareolidae; genus Rhinoptilus; species Rhinoptilus africanus. The sequence continues at coordinate 538,551 of VXBO01002198.1, read as the reverse complement.
AGCAAATACATGATTTCAGTTGTGTAGGATTTTTGTAAATATTTCTCATTTTCAGTGGAGTTTTTCTGAGGTGCTAATAACGTCTCTAAAAGGTATTTTTGACAAACGGTTCTAAAGAAATTAGCAATGATGGTAATTTCAGTTAAAGAAAAAAATCCAAACTACAGACTTGCTGTCTGTCTCAGCCCAAGGCTGATACCAGTTTTTGTAAAGTTGACTTTGGACAATTAAGTAGGGGAACCAATGGAAAGAGGTCATCATGCAGTGGCTGTGGTGCCCTTGCTGGGATTTAAGATGTTGAAAATAAAGCATAATATTTAATATCAAGTAACAATGTCAGAACTTTTGCAGCTAAATAACTATTCTGTCTCCAATGTGTTAAAGGATTTTCTTAGATACAACCAAAATTAGTTTTTCCTTTGTGGCTGATGAGTTTATAGGACCATTTAGGTGCCGATTATGAAGAATGAACTCCTAGCAACACAATCATTAAGCAGCAATGCTTGTAGTGATCAGTGTCTCAAGCTGGTGGTTTCATGGATACCTTAGGGTTGTCACGTCACTGGGTTGCCTTGTCTGCAGGGAGCCTGGTGGGGTTGTCTCACCAGTTCTCAACCGTAATGTGGTGACTCTGACCACAGTCACGTTCTAGACGGCTTTGCAGCCGTGTAAATCGGAACAAGAACTCTCATCTAGAGTCAGCCAGTTCTTGCAGTTCCTGCGAACAAGAATGATTGTTGCTTAGAAGTTGAAAGGTAGCCTTTGATTGGGGTTTGTTTAAAGTTGTCATTTTATGTAAAGCCATTGCAGTTAATCTGTTCTGGAGAAATAACTGCTTCCTCTCCAGATCTTTATATTTTTGTAGGAAGAACAATTGGCTTCAAAAGTGACTGGCCAGGCATTGATGATAGTACATGCCTTAAAGTACGTTTTACGGTAATTTCTTCAAAGATAGTATTTATTTTTTTCTCTTTTAAATCCATCTTCATAGGTTTTATAGTATGCGAATTTCAGCTGTTACTACCAGTGTTTCTCAGAAATAATTCTGAAGGGGGTAGGTATTATGTCTGTATCAGCAATAACACTCAAGTTGTATAGAAAAATTGAACAAGAGGATTTTGAAAGATCCTTGACAGAAAGAAAACAAAGAATGTAGATAGAACTTAGTCATCACTAAAGCTCAGTAGGACTAACTGTCAGCCGTTTAGTTTCTCTATCTGCTGGTATGCAGTGGTGGAAAACAGGCTTTTAAGGAATATGTTCTGATGACTGTGCAATGAACTACTCAAGTGAAAAAAAAAAAGTAATAAAATATTACTTACATTTAGCTAACTGGCCTGTTGCATATGCTTCAAGATGTGAACCTGAAAATGTTTTCACGGGGCAGATTACATGTCAAAAAGTGTGAGATGGGACATATGATAACATTGCCACCTGTTTTGCCATTTTACCACATGCCTGGGACAACAGTTGTAGCTTATCCAAGTCATCATTTGTATTAGGAAAATATTGTTGTGTCTTCTGTTGTTTAACTGCTATGGAGGAAAAGTGCTGAGCATGACGTGATCAGAACTTCATAAATTATGGGCAAGTGCTCTGCAAGCCACGATAATGAACTATCCTTTAAAGTCATCAGGGAATTAATTTTGGGGTTTTGCCATTTTGCAGCTCCTGAAGGAGTTGCACGGCTGGCAGAGCATATTGCCCATCACCATGCCAGACGTGGCATTTGAAAGCTTGCCAGATTGCTGTGTGCTGCTGCGCGAGCCACGGCTCAGCAGCGTGCGACAGTGGGAAGAGAGTAAGCGTTTTATTTTTTGCCCTTTGTAGGATCACATGAGCTAATACTGCGTTTGTAACGAGCCCAACCTGTTTTCTGAACCTCCCAGGTACTTACCTGGGTAGCTTAGCCCCCTTGCTGCTGGAATCTACAGAGAAATTATGTTCTTGATGTATTCTGGTAAAATTTCTATTAGTATCAAAGTTCAGAGTCACTCTTTATAGCCTGCATTTCATGTTTTATGTAATTTTATTATGCTTTGGTATTTCTTTCATAATCTCCCTGATTTTACTAATGCACAATATTGTCATGGATACATAAAACTAGTCAACTGACTTTAAATCATTTGTGTATCTCTAAACCTCTTATGCTGATTAAAAGTGTTAAGGCTATTAGTATTTTTTATGTAACTGGGTCTAAATTTAGTTTCTGTTGCAGTCAAAAAACACTCCGCTATTGCAAACCGTGATCCTAATCTGCTTCCTCTTGGAGATGATGGCAACAGTTCCTCAGCGCATCCTTTGTGTTTCTGGGTGTTGATTTGAATAGTCAACATTGTGTTTCTCATAGAAATTCACTAGTGACTCTTCGTAGTTGTGATTTCTCTTCCAGAAGTGTCAGAATACTCTTTTTTTTTTTTTCTTGTGTGAAATAGGATTTTTAATTACTTTTGGACATTGTTTTCATTAATTCTTGACTTTTAAAAATGTGATTTGAGTAGCCCATAGGTTGCTGCTCTGTTGGTTGGTAGGAGTGGACTGTTGATATTTTGCCTTATGTTAAATTCTTCTGGTTCCTGTATGGAGAGGCAAAAAGAAAAAAGTAAACTGGAAAAAGTAGAAATCATGTCTGTAGTCTGTACCTTCCAAACTGAATAGCTGTAAAATAACTACATGACAACCTCATCCTGCAAAACTGCACGCGTTTGTTCATTCTTGTTCATTCCGTGTAGCCTGTTCTTACTATTTTAACAACTTAATTATTATGAAGAAGTCATAAAGTCATGCCATTCGTGCCATCATACGTTAATGACTTTATTTCCTGCAATATTGTGTGTTGCCTTTGGTCAGTCAAGATGCCTGGTCTCAGTCTCACATGTGCACAAGTTTTATGTCACAGCTGAAAGTTTGCTGTAAAACACCAACTTAAAAAAAAGGGGGGGACGGGGGGGGTGGAGGAAGGGAAAAAAAAGATTCTGCATTGGTAATTGAGGTATTAGACTATGTAGTGAAGAGTGTCATCAGTGTTGTGTTCAGGGAACCTGTTGAAAGATTGAACACTTGACTAGTAGCCTTGCTGCTATTTATATATAAAAACGAGCGCCTTCAAGCTGATGTACAGAAATGGTAATTTACATTTTTTTAATACAAAATTGAAGCTTATATCTCTAATGCCTGTGTGCATCTCAAAACCAGTTAGAGACTGCCTTGTGTGAGCTGTATATACAAGAGTCAATAGTTACGTGCCTCAGAGTACAGAACTTGAGTGCTTCACGCTTCTGGTAATTTACTCCTGCATTTGCAGGACTATTCAACTGAGAGTTCTGTAAGAAAGAAATAGCTTCCAAATTATATGGTTATTCTTTGATCCGTGAATGGAATTTTCCTTTGCTTATCAGAACATGTGCTCTCACAATTTTCAAGTTGTTCTAAAATAACCCTTCTAGCTACAGGGGGAAAATAGTTTTTCTTTAAAGTTGAGCTGCCTGAAGAAACTAAGAGTCTCCTTGAGACTGCGAAGGAGATCTGCCTTAGTATTTTTGGCTAGGAAAGAAGGTACGGATGGAGTGAAGAAAGATCTTTGGACAATGTGGAATGTAAGGAGAAATAACCAAAACCACGATGAGTTTTCTAGGGAGATTGGCTCTGCTTTGCTCAAGAGGGTTATGGATGTCTTGTCAACTGTTCCCCATAGAATTAGGCACGAGTTTAAGATTTGGGAGGGGAACTGCAGAGTTTTGCTGGCAAGTCTTTCAGTGTCTGTAAGCCTTTTGTGTCAGAGGAAAAGAATGGTGTATGTTTTTCTCCAGGATAATATTAGGTTAGGGTTATGGACAGCTTCAGAAAGAGTTGAGAGACTCATGGATCACACAGCGGGGTCTGCAGGTCTAGGTTTGATGGCTGCAAGTGGTTTGTGAAACGTTCTGTGCTGGGTGGCTTGGCTTCTTTGATCTGTAGTTTAGGTTACGGCTAAGGATAGGGTTAGAGGCACCAGCGTTACAAACCTAATTTTTGTAGGGAGCCTCATGGTGGGAAACGCTTGAATGAGGCTTGGTATCGTTAATACAAATGGGGAGAGCACTGAAGGCAAACCATGGGTAATTCTTGGCACCTTCCGCCTTATCAACTGATACTGGGTTGATGCCAACAACAAGAAGTTACAAGACTCTTATTTCTTGTCTCTTCATAAACTTCTAGCGTATGCGGTGCTCCACTGTCACTGGTCAAAGCATTGGCCTGTAAGGTTTTGAATATACAGCTTTGTGTAACTTGTTGGATTAAATAATACTGACTTCTGCTTTTTGTTTTTGTATTGATCATACCATTCTGCTGCTTAATAATTCATTAGATAGAATTACATTGCAGATGAGTGAACTATGAAATACAGAATTAAAGAGAGATTTTTCTAGTTGGGCTCTTAAATATTGAAAAATCTTCCTAGTATTCGATGACTTTTCATTATATTGACCTTTTTGTTTAATTCCTTGAGCTTTATAAAATTGTGTTCAAAACAATACCGATTTCCTAAGTGTGTACTTCTGTAGGCCTTGATTTGTTATTGCGGCTGCTCTGCCACATTTGTGTATTGTGGCTCTAAAAGGGCGGGAGTGTGGAAGTCTCTGAACGGGGTACCCCACTTTGGCAGTCTGCTGCTTACCGGGGTGTGTACGGGTGTAAAACCTCTCTCCTGTCAGCACTGAGGCACATGTCTTACTGCACAGAGCTTTTTTGTGTGACTGGTGAAAACATGCTGAAGTACAGCATTATTTATGTTATTTTGAAAACTATCAAGTCAACTCCTTGGCTTTGACTCCAAGGTCTCTCTTCACTGTCTAGCAAATTTGTAGCCCTGGAGTTGGTTATGAGTCCACGCAAGCAACTGAGATTTAGCTAGCAAGGCACCTTTAATGGCTAGTCTGATTGGACATTACCTACGCAGAGCAAATGGTGTCCTTCAGGGAAGACAAGGGGGAAAAGATGGAAGTAGTGAAGACAGGCAGATTCCTCCGTGGTTGTCTTAATTATACTTCTGTGGAATATGCCTAAGAAATACTTTCTGAATCATCAGCTTCACCCTATTTGTGATTTATCTTTATAATACTTCACTTTAGCATAACTATCTGCTCAGGCAAAGGGCCCTTTTTCTACTTTAGATGTATACGAATCTTCCACTCTTTGGTCTGCTACAGTGTGTGGGGAGAAGAGCAGTTACTCTTTACTAACTCCAGGAACGTCATTTAGGTGAGTAGGAGCCTTGTGTTCCCGTGCTGCCTACGGAAACTGGAGGATGTGGGGCAGGCTGTGAGAAGCTGAGATCTTCCCTTGGTATCAGCCGGGTTTCTGTGCCGGGTCTGCCGGGTTCTTTGTGCATTTCTTCCCCTTAGGGGTCTCCGTTCACTCGTGGATTACAATGGATGGATGTTTGCCTTAAATGCTTTTTTTTTCAGTGGGGGACTAAGCTCAAGAGAAGACTACAATAAAGCAACATCGTTGAATTTGTTTACAGTTCCATACATTCTGGCTTTTTCAGACACCTGGGTTCCTTTGGTAGGCTCAGCAGCTCTGCATTTTGTCTTTTCTCAGAGCTCTTCTCCTTAACCAACAATGCATCGTTGTTTCCACTTTTCTAGGCTTCTCAGCTTGCGGAAGTGGCAGTTCTGAAATCAGGCATGAATTAGGATGTAGAGCCTGGGTAGCTCAGAGAGCTTGGGGGTTATCTTGTAACGCCTGTGGTGTGTTGACTGCTCCTTGAGAGAGGAGTTGCTGTTCTTTGGGGGAGTGTAGATGCCGGGATGGGGCAAAGCTGTTCTCAATTTGAATTCTTCAGTGGAAAAAATGGGATAGTAGGCTGATGGAAGTGGTCAGCCTCTGCATTGCTGCTTTTTCTTGCTGTCTATTTAAACTAGTGCAATTCACGGAATAAACATCCCAATAATCTAGTCATGGCATCTGTAGAAGTTACAAAGACTCTGTCATGTAGTGTTTGAACCATGAAGTCTTTTTCTTCTAGAAAAACATAACTGAGGAAAAAAACACATCTTGTTTTCTGTGACTTCTGGTGAAATCCAATGTGCAGAACTGTTAAAACCAACGCTGGCTCTTCAGAACCTTGTATTCCTAATGATAACGGGGAATCTCCTTTTGCTGTCTTGAATGATAAAATATCAAGGAGGTTCCCAAATATAGAACTGATAAACAAAGTAAATCATGAGAGGATTTTTCACAATTTCATGTCAAAGACTGCAGGAGTATTATTGCTGTTCTGCTTTAATATTAAATTGCAATGTTTTGACTTACCCAGTGGTGAGAGTAGTTGAGAGTGACCCCGGGAGCGGGATGTGTAAACATCCAAAATGGTCTCGGCCATTAGTGGTTGATTAGCAACGTTACAGGCCTCATCAAACATCCCTTTGCTAGGAACACATTTAAAAGGCTTATGCAGTGTACAGGTTTTTCTCCAGATAAGTGCATTATGTGGAGCATGTGGAATTTCTTGGAACCAAACTGCTGTTGGGTTAGTTGAGGATGGTTGGGCAGGCGTGGGCAGCTCACATCAAAGCAGCAGATCAGCTTGTCATTAAGGAACAGGCCCTAACGAAGCGTGAGCTGCAGCTGTATGTGGAACATCAACATTGTTATGGTGTCAGATGTGACTTTCTCTCTGCTCTTGTTGCACCGAGCACAGCACCGTGTGCTCTTGCTGGGGCAGCAGTTAAAACAAAGCGCTGAAACTTGAGAGTTAGTGCTGAAGTTTTGGGAAATTTCTGGTAGACATGCAAGAGAAAGATCATCTTCTGTTCAGCTGGTATGTGCAGCCTCAGAAATAAGGGGTTCGCTTGCATTTCTGTGCACCTAAGTTTGTATCACTGACTTCAGAATTGCATTGCCTACCATATTGTCTGAATGTCTGAATACATTTAGCTACACATCTCTGCCTATACGGGCATCCCAGCCAGGGGGGTGCTGTCAGAATTTTTGAGCAAGGTAACACAGAAGTTTAGATAGTGTGGTAGGGTCACAAGCTTATAATTTTGGTATCACTTAGGCTTAGGCTTGAGGTATTGTGAGTCTGGTAGAGCATTCCAGTCTGGGAAGCCGAGGTTGGGTCCTCTGGCCAAATATTTACCAGCTTTTTGGATATATTTTCCAACCTCTGCTGAGTTTTGTGTTCTGTGTTAAAATTATGACTTGCGTACGAGGTAAGTACTTTTAAGACTAGTTGGCTGCAGTCGTACAGGTAATGAGTGTTGGCCCGTGCTGCTGTGATACTGATGTGGTCAGCTGCCAGTCACTGAATATGTCCAACCGTGGCACTAAGAAACAGGGCATGGACCAAGCATTTCTTTTTGTTTTGGTGTTTTTATCTACTTTGGTTTCCTTTCACTTTATTAAATGTACACGGGTGTGCTTGCAGCTGCAAAGTTCCTTCTGGCATATGTACTAAATTTGTTTGGATAGAAATGGGGGGAATAAGAGTTAGTAGAAGAGCTGCACGTACACTTTACTTCCTTGACTGATTTTTACGTAAATAAAACATGAATGAGAGACGCTGTTACACAAGATGTGATTTCTAGCTGCTCTTTAAATCTTCCCAGCGTGTCAGGAGTTCCCGGAATCTTCTGCCAAACGCTGTCCTAATATTCACCTGCCCTGGGCTCAAGTGGGGAGTGAGTTACGGGCACTCCTGCATTAGTGTAGGGCATATGGAGAAACTCCAGGTTTTTAAAGTGCATTAAGTTGTGTAGTCATGGCCTTTGTAAATGGCCTTCACAAATCAGCTGTTTGATGGTGCAGCATAAATACAACTGCTTACAATGATCACAGAAGAAATATTAGGTGATGAAAATTAGCCTGATCAAAGTGATTATAGCGATAGGATACAAGCATATTTTTTATTTTTGTAGCATGTAAATGGACTGTTTTCTCTCAATTTCTTTTTCTTATTTTTCTTTCTACAAGACTTTAAAACCAGATACCATTTTGATGGAGCAAGTTACCAATTCTCGTTACAGTGATTATGTAGCAATTCGTTTGTTGGGGACCCACATGGGTGAGTTACACTGGGGTTAGAGTGTAACTGTTATCCCTCACTCCTGTCACAGCAGGGAATTACAATTAGGTTTGATGAGTGACTTCAAAGGGATAACCTCTGACTAAGCAGGCGTCTCCCTGTAACTCGTGGCTGGAGCCAAACATGCCGAGGAGATGAAGAACAGTCTTAAGAACTGGACTGGGAACACCAGCCCCGTCCCCAGTAAATGGTTACCTGGTGGCTCACGTGCTATTAGTGGTACCACTTCAGTTACGTGTTGATGTGTGAAACATTTATTTGCAGATGAGCCTGAATTTTCTCTTAAAGTGGAAGGAGATACATGTAGAGAGCAGAAAAAAATCAGCTGGCCTAACTTGTCTCAGCTTTGCAATCGGAGGCTTTAAAATGAGGGTGGCCGTAAAGGGGTGTTGATGTCAGAGCATGTCCTCAGCAGAAAGCAAACGCTTGTCCGCTCACCCCTAAGGGGACAAGGGAAATTGTTAGCAAAAAAGAAACCACGAAAAATTGAAAAACAAGGCCAGCAGCGCCCAGGGAGTGGACTTTAATTGGTTGCACTGGGAAATCATCAAGAAAAGTCCCTTCTTTTGATTTGACTCACTCCAGACTGTCTTTCTCAAGTTGTCACTTGCCTGCGTGTGTGGTGGATTAAGTGGCAGCTGTGTCCTTTTGCTGTAGAAGTATGCCTCAACATACGAAGTGAAGCGTTTGGTTGATTGCATTTATTTTTTATTTTTTTCCCTTAGTGCAAGCTCTCCAGGGGATCATCCAATAAAAACTGGAAAGTGCTACTGTTAGAAATAAAAGCAGAGCCCTTGAAATCAAACGAAGCTTACATGTAATTAGAAAACCCACACAGAGATGGAAACCCAATGCCAATTAGCAATGGTATCGTTTGCCCCTCTCTGGGATTTTAGAGTCGACACTCTTTGTTAATACCAAACACGAGTGCGGATTTGGTTGTCAGTAATGCTATGCTGTTTTGCGTTAAGAAGCAAGAAAATGCCTGGGTGAAGGTAAAGGCAGTTTGCAAGTGAAGGGAAGAGGGTGCAGATGGGCACTCGCTGTCTCTCGTGATTAGACCGATGCTGCTATGAAGAAAGCGAGCTCCGTTCCAGCCAGACACGGCACACGACGTTTGGATGCCGTCTTGCAGAATGCAGCAGCCCGTCCTTGTTAGATTAATTAGGTGCTGCAGGTCTGATGAGGATGTTAACACTTCTGGCTTCTGAAGCAAGGTAAAATAAGGATAGTGTGGGAATGGGTGAAAAACAAAAAAAAGACTCAAAAAGTTAGGTAAAGCTTTACCTAAAAAGTTTCACTAAGTCAAATCCCCCACCCCCTTTTTTTTTTCTTCTCAAATGCTTAACAATTTTATGGTAATAGCTTACAAATGGGCCTTAATTATATGTCACGATGACTAATAGGAAACTTTCTGATACATTTCCAAGGATAAACTCCAAAAAATGAGGTAACATGAGCGCTGAGAAGGGGGAAGGACTCTCTGTTGCTTAAAAATTAAAATTGAATGGGAGGGAAAAAGGAAGGTGAGAGAAGGAAAAAGGGCTTTTCTGTGTAAATCTTACCAAACTTTCTGGAAGTGTGACAGAACATCTAATCAAGAAGCAGTGTCTGTAGGGAACCGAGCGGATTGACAGAGAGATCTACTACTAATTTTCATCCGAAGGTGGCACTAGTCTTTTGCAGTTGGAGTTTCTGTTGAGAGATGGGAAAGGCAGATACCAAGAAGCCCTCAACTAATCCAACGCTTACCATTAATCCCAAACAAACCATCATTAGTATCTGGTTTTATCCCGCTTAGTCCTTGCTGGATAGTGAATTATGTAACCTTTGTTTTATTAACGTTTAATGGAAGCTTATCAGGTAGGTTACCTCTGAAAAATGGAAGGGGAAAAAAAAGTAATTTTGCTGCTTTCTGATCTTTATTGTTTGTTTCAGGGATTTTAAAGGACTTCTTTAAGAAGTGAATGAGTGGATACTTCATGATAGTTCTAGAAATAAACTAACTTAAAACTCACTGGGCACGTTGCTTGGGAAGAAGCAGCTGTTTGAAAAAGTACATAGACTTTTTCTATGAAACTAGCAGATAATGTTGATAAACATAACTTAGAAAAGGAGTACAAAAACTTATCTTTACGGTCTGAAAGAATTTGATGTGGTATTCAGGTGCAAAACTAGATAAAGTCTTTTCAAGGAATGCGGGGTTTTTGTGTCCTCAGGCATTATTGGAGACTGATTTTAGTATGTTTGGTACAAATGAGATGACAAAATCTCCTCAGGAGCGAAGTGTGGCTCATTATGCTCAAGTTCTTGGCCTTGTTTAGGGGGAGGAGTCGGTGCTGGAGTGGTAAAATGAAGTCACAAGATGAGCATTGCAGGGAGGGAAAGGATTTTGAGGTAAAAAATGTGAAGGGAAAAAAAAAAGTCCAGTGCCATATATTAGGATTTTGACATACACATGATGCGTTATTTCAGTGGCCGGTAAGCAAATAGTTTCAGACCACGTATCCGAGTTGCATCAGAATAAATGCTGATATAAAAGGAGAAAAAAGTTTTGTAATCCGTGATGGAAACGTGTACGCTGAGCAGCAGATACTCTGTGTGCTTTGAGCACATATAATGTGTGATAAGAGAATATGTTTAATTCCATTTGCCAGATGTTTACTTTCAATCTCTTTCATTTTTCCCAAATGATAATGGTTCATTATCAAATTGTCAACATTTTCTCAGTATTGATAAAACTCCAGAGAGGGGAGAAGCCCCAGCAGTGGTTGTACATACTTATTCCATGCCCACACTGAAGGAGATGCAGTAACAAACTGTGTGGCAAGTGCTGGTCCAGTGGTCTCACCGAAGCCATAAGCTGGACAGTCCTGGCTTGATGTGAAACCTGTGGAAAGTCATTAAAGATCCCACCCGGCTGCACTTTTAGATGTTGAGTCTTTTGTGTCCTTATGAGCTTAAGCAGCAGCTCAGCTCCTGCAAAAGGCTGAAGATTTTAGTTGTTGGAACAAAGTCCCAAAAGCCCTTTTGCCGTGTATGTGAGGTGTCGCATCAAAGTTGTGCCTGCTGTTGATTGCCACATCTGAGATTATCACCTGACACGCCTTGATAAAGCTTAAATGTCTTTCCAAAAGTGACAGACTAATCAAAAGGAAATTTATTTTTAAAGCTGCTCTTGTGAGCTTTCCTGCTTGTTTGTTGTTTTGTTTGGGTTTGGTTGTTGTTGGTTTTTTTTTTAGATTAATGACAGCTAGTCATTCTACTCACATTGTAAACGGGTGACATCTTGAGTGTTGATGAAAGAGAGCTACAACTATAGATAACAGTTCCTAATACTGAGTCAAACTTACAGCCTCTGGCTTCTTGGAAACACAACACATTGAGAACAGTATAGAGGAACTTCCGTATAATTTTGAAGGAAAAGTTCAATGTAAACAGAGGAAAAATGTTCTGAGGAATGTGTTTGCAACTACCTTTCTGTTTTACTACTGCAAAGACGTTTTGTGATACTTGAATGATCGAAAACTGACTCGAGACATTTTGAAAATTTGAAATAGAAAGAGAGCAGCTCTTTTATTAGATTAAGTGATATCTTTCGAAAATGAAAACATTTTTCTTCATAAAGACATCATTTTTTCCAATAAAAGATTTTGCTTTTACCAAGTTTCACCTCTGATGTTGTTAGGCCATCATATATAGCCGTGAGAAAAACTTTGAATCTAATGATGGTGTTTTGATGGTATCTTCAGAAAGTACGAGTTTAATCTGTCTACTGCAAAAAAGTATGCTAGGAAAATCAAATCACCAAATTATTGGGAAAAATGCCAGCAATTTTGTGAACTAACACAGCATTAGGTGAACTTTCCTGTGCTTGCTTTTATCTGTGTGCACTGAGTGTTTGTTTAGTTTATTTTGAAAAGTCAGAACAAAAAATAAAGTGTTTTCCAGGTACTTTGAATGATTTCAGCAAATATGTTGTAGGACAGCTAGAAAATCGTGGGTTCAGCACACTGGATGATTTAAAAACCCTGATGTTACTACTGATTCTCGAATTAGATGAATCAAGGAATTGTTTCTGCAAATAATTAATTTTGATTTGACCATAAGATGCAGTAAAACTCATAATGGCCTTTTCTTATCCTTTGAATCACAAGATACCTTTGTATTAGCTCATCTGTGAACAGCGAACAGTTTCCTGGCTGTTTAAAATATTTTTTTTATAATGCATGTATTCTTCTACCATCCTGCACTCTGTATGCTGGGAATTTCCAAGGCATACCAGCTTCCTGTGTTGCTGTTAAACAGTATCAGGAGGGAAGCACAAATGTCAGTTTGTTCTTTGAAGAAAGTCGTGTCGGGGCAGAGGTTTGAGTATGGAGATCCTGCGAGGCGTGCTTGGCTCTGCTATGGCCTTCTTTAGATTTCAGCCATATCCCTTTTTCCTCTTTATCAATTGGAAAATAGGAATGCGAGTGTGATAAAAATACGGCTAGCTTAAAGGGAAGGTTAAGTGATAATTTATTCAGCTGATAAACATCCACATTGTGACACTTCTACTAATAGAGTGTGCTTTGCTTGGCAGCCGGAGGGGTGATAATAGCCCATCATCTCTTGGAAATGAAATTACACTGGAGGTAAGATGCAAAACGTTCACAGTGAAGGTAATTAACAACTGAGTGCAATTGCAGTTGACAGGGTGGTTCCCCCACTGGGTAGGATTTCAAATTGAAGCTGAATGTCTTGTGAAGGCTTGCTTCAGCTCCAAGTTCTGAGCCTTATAAACAGTGGAACCACCGTGTGAAATCCTCTGCGCTGACTCCTAGAGAAGGTGATGGTAATGTGGGTATCCGATCGTCCTGCAGCAGGGAATGGTGACAGTGAATTATTGTGCCTAATGCTTGTAATGTATTCCAGGAGCCTGGGATGAGAGATACAAATAATCATTCATTGAGATTATTTCATCTGCTTTATACCAAGCCAGAGAAACTAAACCAGTTTGAATTGATCCTGTCTGTAGAATTATCTAAAAACTTAGAGCACAGGGTAAACTTTCTATTTTTGACATATTTTTAATTTTTCTTATACACATAGATAAAGGGGTGAATTATAAAGACACAGAGTTAAACCGTTGCATCAGAGCAAGGACTGAATTCTGATCACTTAATTCACAAAGATATGAAACCTTAAAGGTATCGGTTGATTCTTGGGGGTGATACTGAGAAATCACCAAGGATGTTAGCAGAGGCAGGTTCTGTAATACAGCAGCTGCATCCAGAAAACTTGAATTTGGCTGGGGTGTTTGGTTATTTCCAGCAGGTGGAACTGGTGCCAGCAGCACGGTGAAATGGCAGGGAGCTCGGGGTGGCTGGCAGGATGCAGCACTCGCTGGGTGTGGGTGAAAACAGCCTCGTCTCACACCAAATCGTACAGAGCTCTGTGCGTGCCTATGTTCTGACGTCCCAAAAAAGGTGGGGATTCCTTTGGTTTTAAACAATTCGAGTTGCCAGCAGAAGTGGTGCCAAAATATGGGTTTTACTCCTGCTCCTCCGCCTCCTTCCTTTACCATAGGAATTACAGTAATGGAGAGCGGTGGCCTACAGAATTCAGAATTCCTCCTCCAGTGGTTTTGACCCCTTAGTGACACTTGGTTGCTGGTGTGGGCTTCCAGACAGAGGTTCAGCAAAGCAAACCCACTCTCTTGTAAATTGTATAGATCCTCACATAACTTTCTACAGATGTCGTTAAGTTTCCATAAATGTCATCTCTATTATGTTTTTAGGGGATTGTGCCACGCTCTCTTATTTTCTTTCCTAAACATCAGGTATTCTCTGCCCTAGATTTGACTACATGTTGGAATAATGCTGCAAGCGGAGAGAATCCCGAGGTGAAACACTCGGGCGGGGTGGAGAACGGCGGCTTCTTCACTAGATTTTTGCATAGGCTGCGCTGGGCGGTGGGGAAAGGTGAGCGTGCGGCCCCCTGCAGCCGCCCTCCGCGGGACAGGTGACTCGATGAAGACATCTGCGCTGAGCAACAAACGCACGTGAAGTAGCAGGTGGTTGTCTGAGCCAAGTTAAGAAAGACGTGCCTAGGCACATTAAATCCAGCTCGAATAATCTTCATCAGTGAGGACAGCAGATTTATGTTCCTATGGACAGGCTGTGTCTGAAATAGCGGACGCGGCTCCCAGAAGGGATTTTCACAGGCTTTGGCAGGCAGCCTCCGGAGGGATTTTCACTGGGTGGGTGTTCCCAGAACAGATCGTGCGCATTATTTTAAGGGAAAGTTAAGAAATGAAAGCATTTCCTCTCTACTCAGAACACTTGGCCAAGTTTGAAACCCTTCCTTGTTGGGTTCCTGCTCTGCTGACCTGGCTGCAGGATGCCCGACAAGTGTAGATGAGGCTGGGAAAAGTTCTTGCAGTCTAATGCTGGCTGTCCTTGTGTCGGGTCTCCAGGGGCTGTGCTATGTCTATATGCCTGTGTTAGAGGTCCAGTAAAGCTGAACTGAGGGAATTGGGTGATGCTGGAGGAATGGGAGGGTGCTTTGCTCCCCCACCACAAACTGGATGTGCTTCTGTAAGCGTGCACACCCAGCTGTCTTGAGGGGGTCCATGAGATCTCTGAATGGTGACTCTTTTTGAAGCCCACCGGCACAACTAGCCCGCTGGCTGGGCAGAGGGGAAGCCACCCGGCAGCAGCAGAGAGGGAAGGCATCCATCTGAAGGCCACAGCCTCCCTCCTCTGCCCGAAACACACGGGGAAGCTTTCTTTTGCCAGTAGCTGCTTCCCAGGGCTCTGTCCCTAGTTGCAAACCATTTGCCATGCTGGCATGGAGAAAACAGCCCCCAGCTGGTTTCACTGAGTGTCCGCCCCCGCCAGACCCCCTGCTCCTGTTGTACCCGCTCTGGCTTCGGGCCAGCCTGGGCTCTGCATCTGTACTGCCCAAAATTGGATCTTGCCTTGGCAAATAATTGCGATTGATCTGGCAGGTGATTTTCAGGATCAGTTCTGACAGCGCCAGTAGCTGAGGCAGCACAGAGGCTGGGAAGCCAGCCCTGCTTGGGAATTAGAGTGGGTTATTTACTCCAGGGCCTGGGGAAATTTGTGAAAAACTCCTTCAGCCTAAACCTGGCTGCTTCTTAATCCACTTTTTCATCTCCAGATAATACAAACAATCCCTAAAACAAACAGTCCCCACACCTGTTGGTTCCTGCAAGTGCAGTGGCTGGTGCGTGCCCTGTGTCGGTAGCCCCCAGCTGTGCCGGTGACCTCTGGCAGCACTGCCCTGAGGGACCGCGTCCAGGAGACGCGTGTCAGCATGGAGTGGTACGATGCTCTGTTTTGTCCCTGTTTCAGGATAAAGTAAAAAGTTTTTTGTTTTGTTTCTGTAACAGCTCTCGCTGTGCCATCTGCTGCTTTTTATTCTTGAGCCCGGAGGGTGCCGTGTAGCTGATCAACAACTTGGGCACTTGCTTTGGCACTAGGAGAAACTTTCTCAGTGAGGACCTGCAGCCACACACTGGTGGTCCTGAGGTCTGTGCCCTGGGGCAGTGCTAGCCAGGACTCCCCTGCTTCCTGGGAAAGGTGGCCAGATTTTTCCATGCTACGTGATCCATAGCTGTGTCATTTTACTCACTGTAGTTTGAGGGTCTGGCACATACGTTCATGCTTAAAAAAATAGTGGGCCTTACCGCTCTGCTGATGTCAACAGGCTTGGGTCCCATGGCATTCCTCCCCCTCTGCTCTGCTCTGGTGAGGCCACATCTGCAGTGCTGGGTCCAGTTCTGGGCTCCCCGGTTCAAGAAAGACAGGCAACTGCTGGAGAGAGTCCAGTGGAGGGCTGGATCATCTTCATAAGATGATCAAGGGACTGGAGCACTTCTCTTATGGGGAAAGGCTGAGAGACCTGGGCCTGTTTAGCCTGGAAAAGAAAAGAGGAGAGGGCGTCTCATCAATGCTGATCAGTATCTGCAGGGCAGGTGTCAAGAGGATGGGGCCAGACTTTTCAGTGGTGCCCAGTGACAGGACAAGGGGCAACGGGCATGGACATGGGAAATTCCATCTCAACATGAGGAAAAACTTTTCCTTTGAGGGTGGCAGAGCCCTGGCACAGGCTGCCCAGAGAGGGTGTGGAGTCTCCATCTCCATCTGGAGATATTCCAAACCCGCCTGGACACGTTCCTGTCCAACCTGCTTTGGCAGAGGGGTTGGCCTAGATGATCTCAGGAAGGTCCCTTCCAACCCCTGCCATTCTGTGATTTGAGAAAGCAGGTTTATGCTGACTGGCAAAATAGCCACAGGCACAGACATTTCCCATTCTCAGCGATCAGTGGAAGTAAGATGAGAGGGCCTGTCCCACCCTTGTGCTCATTTTACCTAAATTCAGTGCCACTGGTTGCAGTAGGACTACCCTGGATTTGTTAAGTGTGTGTGTACGGACATGGGAGCATCTGTTCTGCCCCACGGCACTCAGTGACATTTGTACCTTACTTTCGCCCATTTAAATCCTGATCAGAAACTGGGGAAGTAATGGTAGACCATTGCACCGTACTGCCTGCTGGTGTGGTTTCTCCCAGTAGCTTTATGCCCTGCTCATTTCAGGACATATCTAACTGCAATTTAAGTGAGGTTAGTTTTGAACGCACCACTGCTTGGAGAACCCCTCTGGATAATCAGGTGAAAAAAATGTCTGTCAGACCTCTGAGAACTGACTGAAGGTCTCTCCTAACAGTGGCTTTCCAGTTTAGCTAACCACTCCTACAAGTTTTGAATTAGTTTAGTTTGTAACAGTTGCCTTCATATGTAGAATTCTTTTTTGCTATTTTGATCTAGTATTTATGACTGTGGCCTAAGGAAAGCCCATAGACAGAAAATTGGCCTTATGGTCTACTATCTATACTAGAAAACTCTTCTGGACGGTATCAATGCCAGGTGTTTGTGTTAAAAATCATAAATCAGGCTTGGCAAATACATGGTTTGGGATCTTCTCTATCTGCATTTCAGCTTCTGGACATACTGCCCAGGGAAGAAGCCTCCAAATTTGGAGGCTTTCAAGCCCCAGGTAGATAAAGCCATGGCTGACCTGTTCCAGTGTTGGAACTGATCCTCCTTCAAGTGAGAGATCAGACAAGAGCTGTCCAGGGCTCCCTTCCAACGGGCTTTTCTGTTATTTTGAAGTCATGAAAGCATAAAGGAAACCTTCTAATGTTGAGACTTGAAATAACGAGCATGGCAGAGCTAAAGGATGGCAGTGCCTGAGATTCATTTCATAACAACCTTGAACACAGTCTCAGCAAGGTCCGATGACCTTGACAGCTAGCCCCAAAAAAGGCACTTTGGGACCTTATTTTATGAACACTGGACTTGACAAAGTGACGCTCTTTCTTGAATATATCTGGTACAATAATAAAGCTCTGTGCCAGCTGCATAACCTTAGGACTCTGTCCAGTGAGGATCCAGTAAGAATAATTCCCTGAGTAACATGGAGCTCCTATGAATACAAACACCTTCCTCTTTATAGAAGTACGTGGGAAAGGAAGGCTCTCAGCTATATAATGTGCTGCGGAATCACCAGCATAACAATTCTGATCAGAGCTGACACCTCCCATCTGTTTCTATATGCAGTCTGTTCAGCATAAATCATACACAGATGGTGTCACGGTGTCAGTGTCTCACAAGTCATGCCGCAGTCACTGGGTGTTAGCTCGGGCTCAGTTGATGCCTAACTTTGCCACTTTACCCTTAATTGTTGAGCGTGTTTCAGCCATGGAAATAACCTTTTATCCATGTGAAGCCAACTGCTTGCTGGTTTCCATGGCGTGGGTGGCCAGAGAACAGGTTTTTCCACCAGCCAAGCTGTTCATCTTCCAAAGCTGCCTGGCTGCAGTACCATTGTCAACAAGTTTTGCAGAGGATCAGGGGCTGGTAATGCATACCGACTCCCTCCAACCCATTTCCCATCTCTTTGCCACCCACGTAGTTAGCCTGATTCTCAGAGCGACACATGCTTTCGCTCTCTCATCCTACTAATTTGTTCGCTGGGGTAGCTAGTCATCTTGCTTTACTCCGCTTGATCTCGTAAGCTAGGCAGAGTGCTGGAAGAATAGCCTACCTTTGCATAAAAAGCCTCCCATCAGTCAAGGATTTTGAAGGATAGGATAATGGTGATGTAGGGCTTAACCCTTATTATTTGTGACTACTGTTGAACATCTGGCACTTTAACAGGAGTCATTTCTGGCTGAAAATCCAATCAGCTAAATTCTTCCTCTCCGATTTCTCCCTGAAGTTGCAGCTGGGCATATTCAACTGCATTTGAATGACTGAAATTAATTTTTCTCCTTTGTGGTTTTCTCTTTGACCATATCAAGGATCGAGTGTGAAATTCATCTCTCTCTTGCTCTGATTTAGAGCCCAATCATCAAAGCCGGAGCAAACTCCAAAGTTTCTTAATTCTCCTTGGTATTGTTGAGAGTCTTGGCTCTGTCCTGTTTGGAGAGAGGTTGCTGCTTCAAAGCTTGGCTCTAAGTCTGGACCCGATGAGCTGGAATGGCAGGGAATCATCTGCACCCCAGTTTATCTGATAACCTTCTCAGACTGCTGGGCAACCACTTTTAGCAACGCAGCTGCAGCTCTGTGCTGTGACATTCGCTATTGACAGCTCTGTCCCAGAGCCCACAGCACGGAGTGGGCTTTGTCCAAAGCGGAATGAGTCTCAGTTTGCAGAGACAAAGCTCCAGGAAATTAATTCCACACCTCAGCAGCAGTTTCAGCTCTTCCTGGATTTCTCCAAAGCCTGTGAGAAAGCCACCCTGTGAGTGTCAATAACACCTGAATGTCTTGCAAATCAGAAGGGCCAAAGTTCAGCTGCCGTCCCCCCGCTTTGACATGCGTGTCTGTCTTCAGAAGTGCAGCACCATGGCGGTGATTTATTTCAAATAAAGCAACAGCAGACCAAACTCCAAAGCAATTTTCAGGCTGAGTAATCACTGCAAATTTGCTCCAAATGTTGAACAGATGGAATCTGTATATGACTTCTCTGAGTATAAACACAAGCACCCTGTCATATTTCAATTGCTGATGTAACAACACAATGTGGCTCTTTCTAAAGGGAAAGTACGTGGATTTGGGGGTCTGATTATTTGTTTTCTCAGTGCAGTAAAAGATCTGGTGTGTTCACTTGCAAATAACACATGACAATTGCCAACTGGTTCCACTCCATTCAAATATTTGCTCAGCAAGAGGGAGTGTGAGTTTTCCACGAAAGGTGTATCCTTGCAATCAAAACCAATTTATGCTTAATTTGGCTCTGCTATTGCCACATTTGGGCACTTCCGATACGCAAATCGGCATAAGAACAGAAGTGGAAGCGAGGGGGTCTTTTCTTGAGTTGAGAGGAGGGACCCCGCCAGTCCCCAACCAGGGCTCTCCTGCTGTCTCCCCACTGGCTCTCTGGCCGTAGGAAACTCTCTGACCAATTCACGCCTGTGTCCATGAACTGAGAATAGGTGGGTGTTTTCATTCTGTAAAATGTTTTGAGACCTGTTGATGAAAAAAATAGAAGTTAATATTCATACAGTTATGGTTTAAGGTGAGAACTCCTCGTGGGGAGAGGGAGGCTCTGTCCTGCCTCTGCCGCGGGTGTTTGTGACCGCACATAAATGCTGTTGTAGCAGAGGAGGAACAGGGGTAAGAACCCTGCAGCCTCTGGGAGGTTGTCTGGGGGAGGTTGTCCTGACCCTTCATGGGTGGTGTTCCCTAGCAGGGACCTGCACCCTCCTCCCCAGTGCCTCCACAGGGGACTGGGATCGCAGTTTCCCTATGAACGTGTGGGAACTCCATTGCTGTTCATTGCCTTGATGCCTGGCTTTAACCTCTCTGTATTTTCCTTCTATTTTGAAGAAGGAGCTGTGATATTCTTCCTACCTTCTCCCCCTCCGCTGTGGTGGGTCTCCTAGTGCAGTTTTCACCTCCTGAGCACCTGGGATTGCTTTCCCTCTGCCAGCTCCAGCCCTGCAAGCGATGGGAGCCGTCCTGATGCCACCCCCCCCGGCATCACCAGCGCCACGGGACTCATCCTTCACAAAAGTTACGCTGCTGCAGGCAAGTCCCCTGAGCTTTTCCTGCCACCTTTTTCCCACCCATGTAAATTCATTACATCCAAAACGTATCCTGAGTGGAAGAGGGGTCAAGAAGCCAGATGATCGCTGTAGCTGATTGTGGCCTCTGCTAGAGCCTCATTAGTGTTTTAGCTTTCGGACGTCGTTGTGGGACAGATTTGCCAGCTTCATTTGCTTCCAGCAAAAGCTGCTTTAGGCTTACACATGTGAAGCCAAGTACCCCGAGGGAGTACTTAACATGGCAGGCATACGTGTTAATGTTTTACATAATGTTTAATAAGAAAACCAGCTGTCATTTGCTTCTAGTCAGTTGTCTGGATCTTCAGCAGTTTCTAATACTTACAGCAAATTTCTCTCCTGCTGGAGATGCTAAAGGTGTCAAAACCTCACACACACACAGAGTGTAATGTTTGGGAATGTGCGATATTCTGAAATGTGCGCAGGAATTTCCAGCTTCTGCTCTTTCTTTTCAGAGCCTGCTAATATCATCTATATAAATACACAGGCATGCAAATTTTCACACCTCAAACTTCCTTGTACTTCTACATTAGCCTCCTCCTCTCCTTTTTAATAGATGCCTTAAAACTCTTTGCTGTCGGCAGATTCTCATCACCAGCCTCCACTCTGGATCNTTTTTTTTTTTTACTCTTTTCCCCCTTTTCCCCTCCACTAGAAAAAAAGAGAAGGGGAAGGAGAGTTCGAACATTGTTTTCAGTACAGATCTCCCAAGGGGACCTCTCCTGTTGTGCCTGTGGGAATCGGTTGCCGGAATCTCTCAGCTCTGCCATCGCTGTCACAAAGTGCTGAAGTTGGTCCATGAGCTTCTCACAGTGTCACGCGCTGACTCTGCCGCCTTGTTTGCGAGCCCTGCCTGATCTGATATTTCTGTCGGTGGCTTGCTGCCTACCCTTTGAAATCTATCATACTGAAGAGCTGTCAAAATATTTATCAATAATAACTGTACTGGAGAAGTGTGTAGTCTGGGGGCTACAACAGCAAATCGCAGTTTTGTTTTTTCACCTCCACTATCCCAAGTCTGTCCCGCGTGCGCCTTTGTCCCCTCTGACATGTCAGCAATTACTTTCAGGCACACAGATTCAGTCAGACGTTTGTTGCTCTGAATTTGGGGTTTTTTTCTGTTTTTCAGGGATGGGTGGTGTGTCATGGCTCACCAGTCACAGGATGGTCTCTTGATGCTCACATGATCAAGTAAAGGAAATTTATTTTGGTGCCCCAAAGCCCCTGCTGGTCCCTGCTTGCTGTGTACCTTTTTTCAGTTGTGTTCTGAGCAGCTGCATAACCTTCAGGCCACGTCGTAGCTGAGCCTCAGCGTCCTTTAACTCAAACCTCATCACTCCAAATGCGCTTTGGTCTTTGCTGGCCGTTTCCATTTGTGATTCTGCTGCTGTCAGATGGGAACTGCTGAGTTTCATCCCACTGATGCTATCGGCTGGATTTAATGTCACTTTGCAATCTGATACAGCACCTTGCCCATACCAAGCTAGGTAATTCTTCTCGTAGTGCTAGGTATGAGAATGAAATGAAAGCATACTCAAAGATACAGTTATTTTCTAAGTGACAGAAACAGCTAGTCTTGTTTTTCACTCCACTCCTTGATAAAGCCACCATTGAACAAAAATGCAGAGTTCGGGAAATCAGGATGATAAAATCTCATTGAAAAAATGATTGTTAGTATGTTCTGGGCTAAGCTTTGGCTTGGACCTTGTGTAAGGAATTCTGTGGGGAAGGTGGTACCAAATGTTACTGCTCTGATGCTTTAGAGCTTTATTCCCTCTCAATATCCCTGTCTGGGGACAGTCTCTGATACTATGGATCTAACTCATACAGCTTGCAACAGGAACAGGCTTTAACCTGCGTGTCTTTTACCCTGCTCTTGAGGGAGAGAGCTTGGCTTGTAGGATTGATCTGGTTTAATTTTTCAAGACTCGGGTCTCAAGCAAATGCTCTTCCTTTTCACTTGTAGCACTGAGAAATCGTTCACTTTTTCTTTTACAGTTTGGTGTGGGATGGAAGATGCTTTACTGAAGACAGAGTGAGGAAGGGCATGCCCCAGGGGACCTGACCTCAGCCAGGATGTGACACCGCCGATGCTGCTGAGGGAGAGGCTGACCAGCTGAACGATCACGGGAGTTGTGTGATGTTTCATAGCCTACCCGCTTGTCCATCTGCCTGAAACGCAGGTAAAAAGGTCATGCTGTATTCGATTGTATTACGCTTCCAAAGTCACAGTGTAGTTTTCCAAACTGAGTCGCTCCATATGTGTTTTGCCACACGAACAATATTTAGCCCCATTGGCACTTTTTAACTTTCTGCAGATTTTTAAACCACCACAGATTTTTAAATCCTTCCTATTTCATAGAGCTTTCACTGTTTGAATCCTGGAAAAAAGTTTCCTGTACTTACACTTTTGAGAGATGAAGCTGTGCCAAAATGCCTTCACAGATCCTGCAAATGGTAATTACAGAAATGGAAGTTACGTGTACGCACCAGGAACCTGGGGAGCTGCAAATAGACATATGGGCCGAGGAAAGTTTCGCATGGTGACTGTTGATAACAGAGAGGCATGGAAGAAATTTGGACCAAAGCAAGTACTTTTATTTCTTTCCCCATTATGAGTGCTATTTTCAGTATTACTTTTGGTTACATACGGCTCCTCAGAAGAAAACCCCCACTTAAGTGTCTTACTGGTCTCTTTTCTCTATCAGTTTATATGACAATCTTAGCTGTAGAAGAAGAGAAAGAGGGGCTACAGTGGAGAGAGCAGGACCAGAAGGCTGCTGGGTAAGTGAACGCTAACTTAGATATGGTGAGAATTTCTTTTTCCTCTGTGGAAAATGCTAATTAAGAACAAAATTCATAAAAATCACTGAGCTTTTTTCATTCTCGGCAACTAAACTCTGGGAAACTGTCAGTTTTTCACCTTAGACAAGTTTATCTAGATTTTGGCTTTCCAAAGAAAAATATATTTTTTCAAAAGAGCAGAGATTTACTCAGAAAATTATTGGCTGAAACAAACTCTGGTTTGTCTTTGGACAAAATAAATCTTTCATATAAATAGTATACTGTCTGTTGGGGGGAAAAAAAAAGCTTTGAAAGACAATTTCTGGCCAGCCTCAGTCTTTGTCCTCGGTGCTGCAGCTGGTCCGAGGCTTCAGGTCAGACGGAATGTAGATTGCAGCCCTGCTGCAAATCCATCTTCCTCCAGAATTTCTGAAGGTTGCTGTTTTTTCACCGACCATTTTGGTCTTGGTGGTCCCTGGCACCTTTGGGTGTTAGCATCTCCTGTGCTGTATGTAGCTGGCGCTGCTGTCTCTCTAAAGGCAGGGAAGCAGGCTGAGCTGTGCTCCATAGAGGAATCTAACATGATAACGGGGGCTTTTGTGATTCCCAGGGTGTTGGTGTTCCCCTAGCAAGCCTTAAAGCAGCCTCAGCGCTGCTCTGGCTTGGCCTGGCTCAAGATGGCTGGCAGCAGCACGATTAGGCTGGTTAGATGTCCCCACGATGGCTCACAGCAGCACGATTACGCTGGTTAGATGTCCCTAGGGCCCTTCCGCAAGCGCTGGCTCCCTGCAGGGCGTGTACCCTGGGCATTAGCAGCACAACACGTTTCCCTTGGCTTCCCAACACTACCTGGAGATTTCTCCATGCAGAGATGATGTGGAACAGATTTATGGCTTCTTTGTGTTCCTGGAGCTGTGCACAGGTTCTGCTTTGACAGCCAGGATAAGGTCAGCTTCTCTCTTTAGCGTGGAATTTATATTAATATTTGTATTTTCATCAAGTATGTATATGAGAGTGAAAGGACACGTTTAGTTTATTGTGGCTATAAACACAATCCTGTCTTTGTTGAGTTGTGATGTCACTGGTGATGAAGGTCTTGCATCACTGATCTCAAACAAGGACACTTTCTGCAGCTAATCTTTGATGAGCAGATCTTCCATCAGACACCCTGAAAACATATTTCCATGTATCCTGAAACAAATTTAGTAGCTTGATATTTTTCCTAGCAAATGATGAATTATTTATGCTAATTAAAGTAATTGTTTTACTCTTCTTCCCCCGTCATCTTGTTGTAAATAATTTCTTTAATCCATCACCAATCTGTTGAGAGCATTTGTAGAAAAAGGAAAACCTAAAAATCCGTGGCACCTGAAATGCTGCTCTCCCTCACCGATAGTTCTCACAGCCGGTAGCTGCTCCACGCCCCGGTTCAGTGGGGATGGCCCCTGAAAAGATTTCTGTTGTTTTCTAGAAACCTTTTTGTAAGAACACTATGAAAAAGATGGCAGGGAACATCCACATGTATTATTCACTCTTAATACCGGTACTCTCTTTAGGTCTTTTTTAAGCGACACTACGTGAAGAAATCAGTGATGACAGAGCAACCTACTTAGCTCTGCCTTGAGGTGGGCCTGTCCTTTCAGGTGGGCCTGAGTGAAGGACCGCTCAAAACTTTTTGCAAATGCTATTCAGTAACTTCTTTTTTTGTTCAATCACAGGCCTTCCTTGCCTGCAATTGCTAGTAGTTTTCCAGATTATGGAAAATGAGATAGTGCAAGAAACTTTCACTTGCTTTTCTCTGATTGCCTTTTACATTTTGCCAGGAAAAAAATCTAATATATCTTAAATTTTTTAAAAAAATATCCTCTCTGCTGCCTGTTTCCTTTGTAGGGCTGTATACACTGGCACATTTGTGTACACCATGCTGCTGGCTCTGCATCACTCAGCTATGACTCTTCTCAGAAAAACAACCTGAAAAGATCATTTCAATTGCAATTCACTTCTGGATTAATCCTTCTCCACTGTAGCTAACTAACCTACCTGAGGTTCTAAGTGGATCTTACAAAGCTGGGTCTCGTTTCTCTCCATTATCAGTAGAAATCAGGGGTGACTCAGCTCCTAACTCGTTTAACTCGAGTTACGTGTTTGAAGTGTGGTGAGATGAATCCCGGTGACTGCCTCATGCCCTTTGCGCATCCGTACTGGAGATAAAAACAGCATCGCAGAGCGCAGGACCCGGTCGCGTGTGTTGGAGACTGTTCTGGTTGTTCACAGTAGGGCTTGCAGTGTATTTCCTGTGTGCGGTTTGCGTCCCCTCTGAAAGCAGAACTAGCATTTTCTGGGCAAGCTTCTTCCTGGTGCTTTTTCCCCTCTCCATGCTCTGTGAGTTGCAATGAATTGATTGCCCCATCCCTGGTTTACTATCGTCCACTTTCTGCTCATAGGAAATCGAAGGAGGGAGAAAGTAAGGGCAAAAAGTGATTTGGGCTTTTGGGAGAGCAAGGTTGTCTGCACTTTTAGGGCTAGTCCCTGTCTTGCTGAGATACAGCACTTTTCTGGGCAAGTGTTTGGGTATAAGACTCTGTGTCCATATAGCGAAAGAAACCGACATCCAGTAGTAAGCTTAAGCTCTGGACAGTAATTATGCACATCACTTTGTTGGCAGGTTACTGCCTGCCATGGCGGGGCGATGCCAGTTGTCAGTCTGTGGTGAAGGGAAGGTGATGCTCTCGCTGTCTACAACTACCTGAAAGAAGGTGTGGGGATGGTCTCTTCCCCCAAAGAACAAGTGATAGGACAAGAGGAAACGGCCTCAAGTTACACCAGGGGAGGTTTAGGTTGGATATTAGCAAAAACTTTTTCACTGAAAGGGTTCTCAAGCATTGGAACAGGCTGCCCAGGAAGTGGTGGAATCAGCATCCCTGGTGGTATTTAAAAGACGGGTAGATGTGCTCCTCAGGGACATGGTTTGGTGGTGGTTTTGGCAGAGTTGGGTTGATGGCTGGACTGGATGATCTAAAAGGTCCCTTCCAACCTAGACAATTCTGTGATTCTGTGCTCCAGAAGCCATCCCTGCCAGGCAGATGGAAGGTGCTGTGCAGCGTCTGCCTCCCTCCTCAGTCCCCTGACACCCTCCAGCTGCCTCGCTTCCTCAAACCCTCCTGTATGCCCTCGTGCCATGCTGCACAGCACATAGATTTCACATGCACTTGCTATAAAATCATCCCTCTGCTGAAATCACATCATGCGTTGAAGTCCCATGATTTCAGGCATTTTGTATTAAACACCATTCCCTGTCCCAATAACGTCTTAAGGCCACAAAGCACTACACGGGCCCCAGAGGACACGCAGGGCCAAGTCTATGTGGTGTGGATGTGACCCACTGTGGGTCTTGTTGCTATTTAGCAGCACAGGTACAGGATGGAGGTCTGGAGCCAGGGAAAGGGCAGGTGATGGGGGTGCAGACTGTAAGACCTGGAGCTGAGGGAGCTCCTGGCGTTCATGAAAAATGGGGAAAAGCCATCTGCAGCACAGAGGCATTGGCAAAAGGCTCTTCTTTGGGCCAATGGTAATGTCATTTGGGGATTTCTGCAAGCTGATGGTGCAGCCAAAAAGTGATGCTCTGAAGGGAAGGTTGAAGCAGCCACTGCTGTTGGTATTTATCTGTCCTAGCTGTCCAGATCTCCAGCCCAAAGTCTAGGGCCAAAGGTCCATGATAAATATGACCTATTTTAGGTGTCTAAAAGATCTTCAGATCTGAGTGAAGTGAAACACACCCTGAAATCAGGTAGACGACTACACTTGGGTGAATGGCTCTCCTCTTTGTGATGGGACTTCTGGGGAAAGTTGACAGCCTGGGCCTGTTTCGGCTTCCCCCTCCGCAGTGCTGTCTGGTACCAGAGTTAAATGCAGCAGAAGTGGTGCCCAGTGGGAACTTCTGCACATTTAACTCTTCTCCAAGCTCTGGCACTGACAGCTAGAACAAAGCTAGGACGAATGAACTTGATCACAGATGTGAATATCTGCCTCTATCAGAATACCAAAAAAAGAGACAATTCTTTCTCATATTTTTCCTTTATGCAAGTCTGCAAGGCTTTTTCCCCACAGAAACAGAAAACGGGAAGTACTTTTTGGTCAGACATGTCCTCTGTAAATTTTGTGCTTTGTGCTCCTTATTAACTGTAGTTACTGACTAGCAACAAGTGGTTACTGTTTTCTGTTGTTATTTTTAGAACCTAGATATAAATGGTGCAATAAAAGTAGAGGCGAAAAAAATAATGTAGTGCTTCAGACTTGCAAAGTTTTGAAACCAGCTACTGAAGCCAGAGGTTCGAGCAGTAGCCGCTGGTATAGCTGGTAGTGCTGGCAGGATTGGGGATATGTCTCTGCAACGCAGGGAATTAGCAGTAAATCTCGGGTGACAGGTCTTCCAAATAAACCAGACGTGTCATCTGTAGATCAAAGCCTGTACCAAAACCCAGCGGCTGCATTACATATGGCTCACTAAGAGGAATAAGCCTGAAATTTCCAGCAGTAAGCTGAAAATTAGAGCCTTGGGCTCTAATAGCTGGAAATAATGGAGACTGTTACCAACTACTGAACGCGGAGTTAGGCCCTGTCAATAAATCACTTAATGCTGACACGTTATTCCTGCCTTTGCCCCTGTGGTGCTGGGCAGTGGTGAAGGTCCTTCTGCAACTGATCTACCCTTTGTAACTCCATTTCCTTGTCTGCAAAATAGGATAGTGGGTGATCATGTTTGCAGAAAAGATCCACTGATGAGAAGAACTAGATTGCAGCTTGTGGGTATGGCTGTCTGCCCACATGCTGAGCAAGCCTTTTCCTTGTCCTTGTTCAGTAATGGCCTGCTTGTCCTTTCCTTCACCTTGCATGTGGCCTTCTCCTACAGGGAACCAAATGGGAAGGGCCACAGGAGACAGCCCTGATCGCACTTGTGTTCCTGTGCTGAGTCTTGTCTGTTACCTGCCTCAGGAAGGGTTCCCACTCATCCCAGTGCCAGGCTCAGCACGTCACTCTTTGGATGGGCCTTGCTCTCTTCTTCGCCTAACGGCAGCTCACTCCCTCCAAATACGGTCCATAACGTCAAAGCAAAAGCCAATGCCTTTGTTTGGCTGGTTTCGCGAGAGTAATGTTTACCTGACTTTTATTTGGAACCTGTTTTCCACTAGTTTCACTCAAATGTTTAATCGTCATTGCTCAAATGTTTCAGCAACTTCCTACTGAACCTCAAGACTGTAATAAAGCCTGAAACTGAGCAATTTATTTGCAAGCCTTTAAGACAATACAGAAAATTATCTTCACTTCAGAAATGCATCCTCCAGGAGCTCAGAAAGTAATAGCTTTCCATTTCACCCGCAAAGAAGAATTAAATTTCAGTTTTAGTTAGACTTTTGTACATTCACATCCTTCCTCTCTAGGGAGCTTGTTTTACTAATAGCTATGGAGCTTTCCAAGCTCCCAGAAAGAAGGCAGAGAGGACTGTAACATGCAGATGTTTCCATAGCACATCAGGGTTATGCAGGTAGCGCAGACACGGCCCATCTGTAGCTCCAATGTTGTACCAAAGCTGCTCCAGCAGTGCCGCCTGCCGGGGGGAGGCCCTGGGGAGGACCAGGTGGTGCCGGTGGGTGCTCTGGTTCCCTTCCACCAGTGCAGCACACACCAGATGAGGCTCAGCAAAACTCAACTACTTTCCCCTCCTTCGTTCTGCCACCATTTTTGAGCCTTACCTGCAAGAACCTCTGCCCTAACCTTTGCTGGGCTAGCAAATGCCACTGTCCGGTGTTTGATTGCATTTATACAAACATCGACTAATGACTAAGCACTCCATCTACAGAGGGAGGCAGGACCAAGACCCAGAAAGGACTGAGGCTGAGTTCTGATGCCCAGTTCCCAATCTGCAGGAGTGGGGGTTCATCTCTGTTCCCTCTCTCTGCAGTTCCTTCCTAACCTTGGAGGTTTCTAATCTCCCTAGGTATCTGCAGCTGTGACTAAGATGTTTTGCAGATATCTTCAAAAGTTACTTTTGATAGAGCCAAGCAGGAAAACTGCTTTTCTTGTGTGACAGGCTGTACTGGCTCTGGTTGGGGTGGAGTTAGTTTTCTTCATAGCAGCCCGTATAGTGCTGCTGTGAAAACCAGACTGCTCAGGGGGTTGTTCTGGTGGTGTACTGGGTGCAGATGGCAAGGTTTTGATACTGTGGGGTGGGCTGCAAGCACGGGTCAGGTTTGCCCCCTTGCTGGACACTGCTGGTTCCAGCCAGCTCCACAACGGGCCCACAGCAGGACCCAGCTCAGCCCACCAGCCAAGCGGCGGCTCCCCCATGGAAGTGTGTTTAAGAAAGGGCAGAAAATGCCACAGAGAGAAGGAGGCAACAAAAAGAGTGAGACACAGCAGAGGGAACACTGAAGTCAGAGAAGGAGGTGGAGGAGGTGCTTCAGAGTGCCAGAGAAGATGCCCACCACCACAGCCTGGGGAGGACTCAAGCTGGAGCAGAGGAAAAGTGTGACAGGGAAGAAACAGAGAGGAATCTCTCCTTTCCATTCGGGGTGAAGGGAAGGGTCTGGAGTGGAGGAGTAAAGTTGAGTCTGGGAAAGCGAGCAAGAAAAGTGTTGGTTTAATGTCTCTCCTTGTTTCTCACTACCTAAATCAGTAATTAAATACCTATTTTAACTAGCAATAAATTAAAAGTTAATTTAGAATCATAGAATCACGGAATAGTTTGGGTTGGAAGGGACCTTTAAAGATCATCTGGTTCCAACCATAGAACAGCTTTCTGCCAAAATTGCTCCTCTTGTGGCTGAAGTGTTTGCCCATGACAGAGATTCGCTCCCTTCCTCTGCTTAAGAGGAGTTAAGTTCTTACCACCCTACCCTGTTGGCTGTGTACTACTCTGGCTTTCTGCCTTGCCTGTTAAAGTTGTGATTTTAAATTAAAAAAAAAAAAAAAAAAAAAAATATTAAATGTTGGCTGGATCAGAGATGGTAGGGTAGAGTAAATGGTGCACTGACCTGGCAGGTTGATGCTGGTTTCTGTCCCGACCAGCTGTTTCACGTGGAGAAGTCATTGAAGGAAATGTATAAACAGTCCATGGAGCAGGGACCAGGATCTGGGGGATCCCCTCATCCAGCCATGCAACAGATCTGCTCAGCAGGTCAAAGAGTTGTACTCCCTTTTTGTCCCTCGAAGGATCAAGGATGACAGTCTTTGGTTTGAGAGCTAGTAATGCAGGGAAATTATTTGGTGAAAAAGGACGCTGTCTTCTACAGACTATAATTTCCTAAAGTGTCTTTGGCATGCAGCAAGTCGACAGAGCTCAAAGAGATCATGCAGGCTTGCATGACGGTGTTCAAGTCCTTGCTCCAAATCAGCTAAAAGTGGTGATTTGAAACTATTGAACCATTACCTGGACCTGTTTCTCTCTGGCTTTAAACAGTCAGTCTTAAAAATGGGCTCACAGTGGCATCTTAGCAGACACAGCTACATGTTCTTCTTGGTGGCCTTCCCTGTTGGCGAAGCACAGACAGCCCTTTGCTTGGTTTGCCAGTTTCCAGTGAAGCCAGTTCCACTTTCTACTGCTCCGTGACATTATCCGGGGACACCCAAACACCCTACCCAGGACAGACCTCATGAGGTCTCTCCGGTTCTGACTGAACTAATTCAGTTCCCCTTTGGATTTAGCTTTCATGTCAAAGTATCATATTTGTCTTCCTTGTGATTGATCCTAGTTTGAAAAACAGGTCTCTAGAAAGATGGAATGTTTATGTGTTGTATCTTTTAACTTTGCACATTACACAGGGCAGGCTGGACACTGCAGTCTCTGAGCTAAACAAATCTGAGACAAACTTTTGCAGAGACCTAAGAGCGTTCTCAGAGTTCCCTCCTGAGCCCTCTCTTCCTGTGCTAATCCAAACACAGTCTTTTTAAAAGTCAGGAGGCTTGTGCTCCTCTTAATCCCAGCAAGGCTCTGCTAACCATGCCGCATTTCAGTACTCTGGGCACTGTCTGGTCAATTGTCTTCTCATGGAGAAAAGGCAGATTTTTCTTGTATTACCATCACTCCTGGAAAATAAAACAGACAAGGTGTGCTCATAAACTGATTTTGCCATGGCTATACTAGGAAATATCTTTACTTAATTAGCCCCATAGATTATTTTTACTCACAATCATACATAAAGGTGCACCTTGGTTCGGTAAAAGGCGATATTTTATGTGGAAGGGTTAAACTGAGTTTGTCCTTCCTGCAGAGTAGCCAGACGTGGTTGTTTTCATCTCCAGGCAGATGAGCCCGGCTGTAGCCTTGTGAGGATATAAATCACAGTGAAGACTTTATGTGAAACTCAGCAGTGTGAGTTTATGTGATCCCAGTTTCATCTTTCTTTGATCAGCTGTGAAGCCAAGTCTTGTTTGGGTTTTTTGGGTGATTTTATAACTTCTTCATGTCTTAGTTCCAAGTTCCTAAGTCTAGTGTAGTTGTTGACTGTAGACTACTAGTTGAAGTGGTAAATGTCTATTTTCTGTGAGTTTCCCTTGAGTCATGAAGAGCTGGCCAATAAAGCAGCTGGCACTGGAAGAAATAACCAGAGGTGCTACTTGAAGCCTCTTCAGATTAATTTTTGAAGTTGTCTTTTTATTCCGATACTAACAAAAGCCATGCAATATATTTTAAAGCATTGAGTTTTCTGTTCCTTCAGCAGCAATGGCTCTCTGTAGACAAAACCCCAGGGAGACTGAGTGTAAACCAACACAAATAACATTACTTTTCAGCCCCTGGTGACTGATCAGATGAGCACAAGCAATGTATCTGACTAAAAACTTCCTTCTCAGGTTTTGTGTATGCCTTCAGTCCCTCTCTCTGGGACTGTGCAGCGCTGAGCAATGCAGCTCATTTTTTTCTAATAAATCTGGTCATACTTCCAACATCCTGAACTGTCCTGATGGCATACGTACCTGTTCTGGGGTCATCATGCCCTTTTGCTTGACTCCGATCAGGCACATCTGCTGCTACATAAGGGTCAGCAAACACAGCCCTTCTGGATCGCTAGCTCAAACTTGTGTTCTGTTCTCTTCTAATTTGGGAATTTAGGAGAAAAATGAAACCTCTGTGACATTAACTTGGTGAGTATTTTTGTTAAGGTTGAATTATCTTGAAAGGCAGAAGTAGGCAGGAACTGAAGCTTCACAGCTGAAATACTTGGATTATATCTATTTTGTTGGGCTGTAACTTACTTGAAGGTAATTTAGACCCACTGCATCTTTAGTAGATACTCAGAATTAGTGTTACAGCTATCTTGTGGAAATGAAGATTTGATTCATATGCTAGTAATATTTCTCTTCTGTCCTCTCCATCTCCTGCTTGGTTGAAAACTTCTGTTATTGGTCTGCATGTGTCAGTTGGTGGAAAGTTTCTTTGGCACATCCACATGAAGCTTCTGGGTGATGTTTGCTGCTCCTCAGGCTGTAACAGTAATTATGCATCAAATGGCAGAGTGAAGGCTCTAGAGATCAGAATTTCCTCTAAAACATGAAGCCTGTGACAATGCTATCCACCTTCTAACCATGCACTAATTACATATGTAGACATAAACTTCTCCCTAATTTTATTTATATGCTAAAAAGATCATTTGTATTAAATCTTGTTCTGATTTAAGCGTTAGAGCCTAAATGCTATTTTTGGATGTCAGGGATTTAATTCTCGCTGCACAAGGAAATGCTTTTACCCCAAAGTACAGATGGGAAACCTGCGGCAGAGAACTCCTGTGGCTGCCACCAGGGAGGCCCTGGTGAATGAGAGGCAGAGGAAGGCTCTGTAGGTGTACGGCTGTGCCGGAGTCCCGACCACCCAAGCAGAGCTAATGGGTTTTGAATTGAGGTGAGAGGGGGAATCATTGGTTCTCATACTGCTTACAGTGGAGGAAACTAGGGGCCCTCACTCTTCGCTTTTCAGTGCCACCTTGCAAACACAGCTTGAGGAGCTGGGTAGTGCAGGCCCAGGATGATTTAAATTCATTATTTGACTAGATACAGTGACTATCTTACTGAATCTCAGTGAACTCTTTATGTGTGAACCTCTGTTTGAAACGTTACCCCAACTCAAACACCAAGAGAAAAGATGCCTTCACCTTTTCATTGAGCTCCGTTGTTTCATTTTATCTCAAAACAGTTTCCCTATTTTATTTCCTTTGTATTGAGCCTAAGATCAAAGCAATAACTCTATTAAAAAGCAATCAATTCGAATCAATTTAATAAGCAGAAAAGGAAGTGCTTTGGCTAAATGAAAAGCTTTTGGCCAAGTCTCTGCGGCTGTCACACTGCTTGCTGGCACTGCTCTGTGCTCCGTGTCCCAGTTCCCTCGGTCCCTGCCCCAGTCGATCCCCAGCAGTGCAGAGCCAGCCTCGCAGGGCGGCAGGTCTCCGCCTGCTTTTCCCACTCTGGGAGCGTGGGCAGCTTCAGTCTATTCAGCTCACGTGAGAAAGGCCTGAATAATTACACCTTGGAGACTTTCCTGGAGCTGAGGGTAAGCAGCAGGCAAGCGGAATTTTATTCACTTCTAATCTAAGCAGAACTTACCCAGCTCTTGGTATCCAGCGTGGAATACTTCAGTTTATTACTTTTTTCACTTACCACTGCCCAGTCCAAAACCAAGCAGTAAGTTGGCGCATGTGCTCAGGTCATTTACTTCCTGGGGCTTTCACATACCAGGGCCACATTTCTGGAATTCCTCCTATTCTTTAAAACATAAAGCTCCAGTTAGCTCTGAGCTGCTGGTGTTAACTATGTTCCAGGCACCAAACTTCAGCTTTTTGCAGACCAATTAGGACAAGATATTGTTCCTCCAGGGGAGGCTGCTGTGAGCAAGGTAGACCACAGTTCAACAACTTAATTTACTGTTCAAATTGTGCAGCTGATCGGGAATGCCAGGCAAGAAAGCAATGACCGGGACTTGCATTACTGTTAGCTTCAAGATGGGAAGCAGCCTTTGGTGACTGGTTCTGCCTGTTCTCTCCCAAAGCCTGTTTCTGACGGGCACAAGCCTGCAAAGAAGAGCAGGGTAGAAAAAGAGGGAAGAGCAAAATAAGTGCCCAAGACAAAGGCCGAAGCATGAGAAGACAGGGGTTCTGGTGGACACTAAATTGAACAGGATCCAGCAGTGTGACCGTGCAGCAAAGAAGGGCTAAGGGTATCCTGGGCTGCGTTAGGCAAAGTATTGCCAGCAGGTCCAGGGAGGTGATCCTTTTGCTCTGTTCAGCTGAGGCTATGCCTGGAGTACTGTGTCCCCAGTACTGGAGAGAGTCCAACAATGGGCCATTAAGTTGATTAAGGGATTGGAGCATATCTCCTAGGAAGAAAGGCGGAGAGCGCTGGGACTGGGGGGAGGAGAGGGGAAGGGGGCTGGTCTTACCAATGTGTGTAAATACCTGAAGAGGATGGAGGCAGGCTCTTTTCAGTGGTGCCCAGTGACAGGACAAGAGGCAATGGGCACAAACTGAAACATGGGAGGTTTCCTCTGAACATGAGGAAACACATTTTTGCTGTGAGGGTGACCGAGCACTGTCACGGGGTGCCCAGAGAGGGTGTGGAGCCTCCATCCTTGGAGATACTCAGATGTCATCTGGGCATGGCCCTCAGCTGTAGGTGGCCCTGCTTGAGCAGAGGGGTTGGACCAGATGACCTCCAGAGGTCCTGCCAACCTCAACCAATTTCTGATTCTGTGAATTTGTGACCTTTCCCTATAACAGACCGTGAAGGCAGAGTACGAATTTATCATTTGAATGAAATTTAATATTGAGCATCTTTGCTCTAGCTAACTTAATATAAGAGAACAATTTCTTGGTGTAATTCTTTCCCCAGATCAAATAGTTTGAACTGGAGTGGATTAAAGGAATCTTTTACCCAAGACCTTTGGGACTGAAGAAAGCACCCACAGGAAGAAGAAAACCTAAAAATAGATGCAGCAGAACACGAGCATTTCTGTGTGCCAGATTACATGTTATACAATCATGCTCATCCTTTGCCACCCACGACTTCCTCTGGACGTACTCCTTGGCTTGGGCAACACGAGAATGGCATCCTCCTCCTTCCCAAGGAGAAGGTGTGAAGCAATTCAGCAAGAGGTGAATCTCAGGCAGCTGATGACTGGGCAGGCCCAGGTACAACAGGGTACCGCCAGGCAGTCTGACAGCCATATGCAGAGTCTGAGTAGTTCTTTACACGATTAAAGGTCTCATGACATGGCACTTGGACTGTGCTTTTCAAAGTACACTCTGTATTTTTCATTGCAGAGCTGTATACAGCTTTAGTACAAGAGTGTAATCAATCATTACTGTGTTTTTTGATGTTTGCTAATGATCAGCTGTGACACACTATTTAACATGAAAGCAGCGTCTGCTTCATTTCTACTATAGATGGACACTGAATAACCTGGCAAGTATATTAACCTTTTCATTTGACTTTAGTTTGTCTAAATGCTTCATACTAAGCTGACTTCCCTTTTAAATACCTCTACTATAAAACAGTGACAGTTGCAAACACTAAAGCCAAACCAGCAAAACATGGTGGGAATCATCAGGTGAATACTACTATTTTAAATTTACTTTCAGGTACTTTTCCTAACAATATCAGGGATATAATTCTTGTATTGGATAAAGCGCATCTTGCTGATAAGCCAGGTACTAATTAACATACCCTTCATTTAAGATTCCCTAGTGACAATCAAAGAACAAAGGTCTTACGAATGATTAACAATCAAAGCTAAAGATAACAGTTGACTTCAGATCAATCTGATCTTTACCAGAATGCATTTGGCTACAAAGACATGAAGTAACCCCTGTAATCCTTTAAGTGAGGTTACTCCAATCATAAAGAGGCCATAAAAATAGCACTTGAAATTTAAGAGGTTTATGGTGGTCAGTGCCTGCAACTAGTTGCTCTGAAGAAACATCAAAGGAAAATATTCATTACAGATAAAGCCCACTTAGGCTCGGGAGGCCATTTAACACCTATAGCACAGCGTTCCAGCTGGGGAAATTGCACTTCTTTTTCCTGTCCTCTACACAACCGGTTCACTCTCAGTTCTGTCTCCCCCTCTGCCCCCTCATCTTCAGTAAATGCAAGAGATCTTCCCTTACACATCATTTAGGTGACTTACTCTCTTTGGAGTGTGCTGTTACGCTCCACTGTAAATATGATCAACTCTTTGCTTTTTCACCTTAATGTTCTGCTTTAACTATGCTGAATCCATAAGCATATTCTATTTTGGGAGCATCCTCGCTTTTGGCATGCTTATATATCAAGTCCTCAGCAACCTGAAAGCAGAGTGATGGTTAGTGTCCAAGGCTGCAAATCAGCTTAGCTTGCTTGCTGATAGATATGACAGAAACACGTGTCTGCAACCAGTAATTTTCTCTTGGTAGGACATTTTTAGGGGCGAAAAGGAAGATTTTAACACATCCAATTGAAAATCTCTCTCAGACACGCTATCTACATCTTCTTAACATACTGTTGTGGGGCTGTTAGCGTAGAAAGAGCAGGAAGAACAATTTAAACCTTACTGAAATCAAGCAAATTGGATTGTGGCGGCTAAGTTCAAGTGAAAGCTTCTTGTATATGAAGAGCTTACAACTATTTGGCTGGCAGAAAGCCATGTGATCTTACTCTTATAATTAGAAGGAGACTTCTAGATGGTGACAATTCCTACTGCTCCGCTGGCTGCAGGTGTGCAAGTACGGAATCACAGAGGTATGGAAATCGTGAGGGATGAACAGCAAGAAGGGAAGGCAGGGTGCCGCTGCTCTGTTGTCAGTGCTGCCACTTGCTCTCCCTGTGACAATTCTCTTACTGTAATTTCCACTCTTATTTATCACTTCAATGCCAAAGACTCAGGAACGGTGGACTCGGTTCCCAGTGTGGTCGGTACTCTGCAAACACACACAAAAAAGGAAATTTCTGCTTCTAACCCCAAGCTTGCCATCTAAGAATAAGATACAATCCAGCAGGATGCAGACAGCTAAATGGGAATACATGGGATCCAGTGGAGATGTTATGCTTATTATCAGAGGCGAGAGGCTCCAGCTACCAGCAGCCTAGCTAGCTGGTAGCATTTTGGTGACATCATGGTAAAAGAGAATTTAAGAAATATTTGATAGTGCATGTAAGCATGTCTGTGGAACTTTACAGAGTGCCTATCTTGTGTGAGGGATGAGATAAAGGGAGATGATGCATGTTCAGGCTGCAAATAAGTGGGTCCTGACACACAGTCTGATTAAAAGCATGTTTAGATCCTTCTGAGAATGACTACCAGGCAAGAGCAAGGATGGGGTGGAGGGTTGAAGAGCTGGGAGTGAAGAGAAAGAAAAGACATTCACGTAATGCAAGAGGAGGAGAAAGTGAAGGGTCCAGGCAGCAGTGCAGGAAGATTATTTTCTAGGATGATCTTGGATGAGACAAGTAGATAGCAGGGATACTGGTAAAAACAACCTGTGAGGCTGAGGTGTTGCCTGGACACGGGAGCGGAAGGTGAGACACGGAGTGGTGGGGGTGAGAGGATGGCAGTGTTATCCCAACTGAGCTAGAGAAGAGGAAGAAGACATGGTGGGACAGACTGTAACCCTTATACACATATGTATAAGGAGGTAGCAGAGAGAGAGGCAGATTTGCAGGCAAGTGAAAGGCAGGCCCAGATGGAATAGAGCAACAGATCTGTCAAATACCTACACAGAGACAGCAAATGTATGGGCTTGGCTAGTAACTGGTGAGATTAGCAGGGAACAAGTATGAAGATGTAGATGATGGAGAGTAGGCGATCAAAGATGCAGCTCTGGGAAGGGTGCTCAGGTGACTGCTGCTGCAGAGGATGCAAAGGAGGAGCAATTAGGGAAGGAGGGGAGAATCAGAAGTCACTGAAGCAAAGCAGTGGAGGAGGCTGGTTCAGACCTACTCCTTGAGCTGTGCTTTGAACTAGGTTGTTAGACCTGTACAGCGTTTTTCCTCCATCACCCTCTCTTTCCTGGCACACCAAGTTCTGCTGTGTTTTAGCAGGAACAGGCATCTGGTGAGGTTCTTTCATGCAGAGAGGAGGTGCTGTCCTAAGGTCACGAGCTTGGCCAGCCACAGTAGACAGCAGATGTTTTGTGGGAGTTGTCACAGGGAAGCTCTTGCACTTTCCTGCCACCACCAGCACTTGTTACCCCTTTCTTTCCTTCTCCAGCTGACTGCTGGAACAAGCCAGTGGAAGAAGACAGGATCAGAGATCCTGCCCAAAACAGAGCTGCTTCCTGTCAAGGCTGCCCAGGGAAGTGGTTGAGTCACCATCCCTGGAGGTATTTAAAAGACAGGTAGATGTGGTCCTTAGGAACATAGTTTAGTGGTGGACTTAACAATTGGGCTCAATGATCTTAAAGGTCTTTTCCAACCTACACGATTCTATGATTCCAAGTTTGCCACAGATAGTGTCTGTGTTGAGTGGGACCAAGGTGGGAGAGAGCTGAGTGGAAAAGTGCTAGCGAAGTCGTACAGGAGGGCAGCATTTTTATGGACAGAGGGCCAGAAGAGGAGTTGGGGACTTTTGGTTTTAGTCCCAAGTCCAGTTCATGGTGTGAGTTTGAGTGAATGTCCTATCCTCCTCTGCCCTCCTTGTCATTCAGCTACCTGTACATGGTAACGTTAATTGGATGGTATGAGGTTTAACTGATACATGTGCAGCGCTTAGAAACCTCTGCGTGATCCTGTTCTCAAACAGCAAAGTGTTATTTACCCCAATCTTGCAAATACATCCTTTCCACTTCTCACAAGTTATTTTGTTAACTAGAGAGTCTTCCACTTCCAGGCACCTGTTGTTCTTTCATTGCAGGTAAAAAAACCCCACCAACAAACTAGCTCCATGGATTTCAAGAAGCTTTGCTAGTCTAAAGGAACAGCCTGAAGACCATGAGTTTGTAGAGAATGAAGATCTCTTCGGTTTCCTTTCTGAAAGACACCTTAATCTAGCCAAACTTCTCACATGCATTAAGCCAATAGACTTTCGGTGCTTTCCCAGGTTACAGTTCATTAGTGACTGTATCACAGAGAACCAGGAAGCACACTAAAATAAGGACACTGCTGATTTCATTGTTGCGTGGTGCTAACAGAGAACTCACTTCTCATACAGGCGATTAGACAGGCCGTGGTACTTCAAGTATTTTTAACTTGCGATCTGATGAGAGTTTTAGAAATCGGAGAGCTGGCATAAAGGGTCACACGTAAATCCACAGTTCAGAGCATGAGGTGGTGCTCTTCCAAGCTTATGGCATCCGACAGCCACTGTAATATAAATGATAGCCGTGGGTGGGGAGGATTAGTTTGCTGAACTCTCTGCTGGACTCCTCTTTCTAGAACCTGCATGCTGGCAGGTTTTCTGACCACAGGAGGGATGGCTTCAGGCCTGGGGGACTGCTGAGAAACTGGCACTGTGGGCTAAGACACCTACCCAAGTGTTCAGTCACAGAAAATAAACCCCCTTAGCACCCGCCCCACTCCAAGGAAATATTTCCTTCAGCTACACGACAAACAACGTGCTGTGTAAAAGGTCATGGGGAGACTGGGGGGAGTTTCTGCATTTTGTGCATTCAGAGGATCTGATCTTGAAAGGTGCTTTCTGTGGGAAGACCATGGTGTCTGCACAGGGCTCCAGCAACCTCAGTGGCCACCTCGTAGGTGCAGTGATCCAGGAACACAGAGCATCTTCCAAGGACCAGGGCCATCAGTAATCAGTCTAGGAGCTGTGACTGCTCTTCCGCTAAAAATAGTACTTGTCGTACTGACTAGTGGTGCTCCCTTGGTCCCTGTACTCTGCTCCCTGTCTGTATCTCACCAGCTGCCTTGTTCTAGCTCCTAGGGGCATGCAGCTTTCATGGTCGGTGTTTAATAGTGCCCAAAACCACAGGCTCCCACATGGTATTACTATGGAGTAACAGCAGGAACTGAAACAGGCAGGAGGGGACAGTGCACCTTTTGTGCTTGGTGCTGTTTCAAAAGAAGCACATATAAAGCCAGTATAAATAGCTGGAGTCTGACTTCAGAGACACTAATAACTGAGCTTCATAGTGATTAAAACCTACTGAAGAAAAAGATGAGCCTGGAAAATGAAAACAGGTTTCTTCAATCCCTTTTCCAACTGTCCTGTGAAGGAGGAAAGGGGATCCTAGTAGAAACTCTCTAAGAGTACATTCCTTCCCCGGTTACTTTCCTGGATTTGCTGATGGATGGCACAGCTCACTGCAGAGGTTATTGGTACATTCAGACATCAGTTTTGTAAGCCTATTATTACTAGAATCTGTGGGCTAATTAATGCTTGCATGAGAAGTTAATGAAGGACAAAGATTCTTTACTGCTGATGGTCTCAGTGAAACAACTGTCCGGAACATATGAAAAAGCTATTGTCAGTAGCAAATTACCATTACAGAGAAGCACATGAATATAAATCTCTCAGAAAAGGTGACATGCTTTTTATTTTGTGGCTCTTATTCTAATAGTGGCCCTGCGGTCCATGTGCAGTATCTCCCGGGTGCACTCATTTGGCTTGCTGGTGGGCGTCTGTACAGTTCAATGTCTCATCATTCTGCCGTTCTGGCAGAGTCCTGTTTACCTGCCACCTGGGACTTATTCTTCTGTCTACAAACTCCTCGTCTCTTCTCAGTCCAATTTAACTATGTCATGACTCATATGATCCCTGAGCCGAACACTCAGATATAATGCCAGCATTTTAAGCAACATTAATGTCCTTCTGTGTAACCGAGCAAACAAGCATCACGGGCTCTTCACCTGTACCTTGATAAGGGCCAGCAAATCCTTGGACATGGACTTGGAGGTGCTTTAACGCCTATCTCATAAATCAGACTGGATGGGAGTGTGCCATAGAGCACAAAACCTGCTTGAATTCAGGCAAATTAAGAGTAACAGGATAGAGTCATGTAGGTCTGGTTAACAGTATTAACATCATCTTCAGATGGGATCGTGTTTGCTTTTCAGTCTAGAAGAAATCTGACATACAAGCTAGATGGGCTAAAAGCTACATTTCCAGTTCCTTTTGTCCTCTCTTGCACATTTAAGAAAATGTTATATAAAACAGAATTGCTTTTCCTTCCAAGAAAAAAATCATAATTTCTGCTGAGTTCTACTTGGGTGGTTGATGAAATGACTTTCCACCTGGGTCACGATTATCTGGCTGGCTGGGTATGAGCTGTTCCTCATCCCATCAGGCTGTGATTCTTCTGAGATTGCTACAAATCCCATGAAAGTCCCTAAACTCTGAGTTTTACCATTAGATTGAAGTTAGGTGAAAGATACATAAAGCTCATGGGGAAAAGGAGCTCGTTGTTCATTTGGCTGCTTGAGAAGTTCTTGTAGATTTTTTATCCCTCCTGGTACTTGAAATGACTTGTGAGACAAATTGGTGCGCAGTTTGACTCAAGTTGTCTCTGTGTTGCTCAGGTTGAAACCCTGAAAATGTGTACCAACCTGAGAAAATGCCTTGAATGTGGCAAGCTTTTTCACATAAAACTATGCCTACAATAGATAAAACTGGCTCATCCCACAAAAACTGCCTGGTACTTAATGCTATAGGCTACGAGCAGCCTTCTCATTCTGTTTAGAGAGGACAGTTCATGTGTAGACCTGCATTCTGCATCAAACCTTTACAGCGTCACTTCTCTTGGTCATTCTTCATTGATCTTGCTAAGACAGGAGCCCATGCCTTGTTCGCAGATAGGTTATTTTCATGTAATTACTTCCCAGTGGTTACAGTTAAAGTGTTTTTACTGAAGAGGAAGGGAAGGGCTGCAATGCTTCTGTTGGCATCTTCAGCCAGGTGAGGGCACACAATGTACCCACACAATCCCACCTGTATGGAACATTCTTTTATATATATCTACACAGGGGCTGCATCCAAGCCTGG
Organism: Rhinoptilus africanus; assembly: GCA_013400135.1. Lineage (NCBI taxonomy): Eukaryota > Metazoa > Chordata > Aves > Charadriiformes > Glareolidae > Rhinoptilus > Rhinoptilus africanus. The sequence goes on along the minus strand of VXBO01002198.1, from coordinate 496,608 downwards.
CTGAAGTTTTATTATTGAAAATAATGTAATAGAGAACAAAACTGCCTTGAGGAGGAAAAAGGGAACCAATGGGAATTTTTTTTTTTCTGTCCTGTAATGGAGCTGATTCAACCTGAGGGGCAAAATAGTAGCGACTGCTGCAAACTTTCTTGACTTCATAATGGTCCCTGTGTATCTGTGTCGCTATGGAGCAGTCCCTTTTGGCATTAAGTACCACAGTTAAATATTTAGTCATCTCGGTACAGACAGGATGAGTGATTTGTCAAAGGTCACGCAGGAAGCATAGAGCTGAGCAGGGCACTGACCTGTGGTTTTCAATAGGCGCTATTCCATATAGGAGAAGCTGTTGAATGACTATACCGCAGAGTTCAGGGCATTCTACTTTCAGGAAGTGCTGGATGAGTGGACAGGTAATTGGAAAAAGGACTAGCCCGTTGCATGCTCTGGGATGTCTGTCTGTCTTAATACTGAAGAGCACAAAGGAAAAGAAGAAGAAAAAAAAAATCAAAGAAACCTGATTATAGCAACACTGTAGATTTTCTATCCCTGCTGGGCTGGACTTAAAGGAAGGATCCGTTTAGTAGCACTAGTATGTAGATAAAATGCAAATCAGAGTAAGCTCAGCCACACCATCAGGTGCAAGCGGTAGAAACTGCTACATATGTTAGCAGGAGCATCAAACCAAGACAAAATCCTAGTGATGCTTTAAAAACCATTTCATCTTTCAAAAGATGTCATAAATAAAAGGTTTCTTTGTGAGAAAAGATCTGGAGAAACAATAGACCAGCATATCACAAAATAGTCAGCTCCTGAATTGTCACTTCTAAAAAGGTGAATCTGTCAGAAATGATAGGGACAAGACAAATGTGCCTGACTAAGACTGTTCGGGGAGCTCACATTGACTTTACCGAGAGCCATAGACATGTACACGTGCACACATTCATCTGCAAATGCAGAGCATAAGCAGTGAAGAGACTGAGGTAATTAGTTTGCTCATGAAAAACAAGGAAAATACACCAATAGTTGTGCAAATGCAAAAGGCAGAGAAAACAAACTGAATATAAAGGAAAACATGAAGATATGATGGAGAGTGGAAAATGCTGGTGGAGAATGTCCTGTGTATTGGGTCACGTGTTCTAATTGTTGCCGAGTTTACAAATAAGTAAAATGAAAAATAAAAAAAATCACAATACTAAGACAAAAAGCAGCAACTCCAAATGTGAGATTTGATATGAATATGATATGATGGGAGGTAAATAATCTTCAAACATCTAACTGGCCTTAACTGCAGAGGTCAGGCAGTGATAAACAAGCAAAAGCAGCGCAACATCAAAAGAGAGGAAACAGTTCTTTAACATCAAGAGGAGAAACTGGAATTGAGCAAAAATGAGTCACGTAATGGAGGGAACAGAGCGAGACAGATTTTGGACAACAGAGGGGATGGGTAGCTTTCACATCAAAGTCGAGTAAAATCTATCTATTTAGGAATGCTCAGAAAACTTACGTGAACTCAGCAGAGAGCTGTAGACATGAGGTGCTATATTACCAACAGAGTAAAACTACCCGTGACAGGATGGAGGGTGTCCTGCAATAGTGTATTTCCATGTTAGGATTTAGGCTCACAACTCTAAGAACAGGAAGCAATTCAAAGCACTGCAGTGTTGCCACAAGGAACCCAAAATGTTTTTGGTGAGTGTTATTGGAACTGCAATTCTGCTCTACATTACAAGAAAGGGAATGACAGGAGGACAGACAGTAAGCTGTTGTCTTATCTAGAGCAGCCCTCTTATATGAAGAGACAGCAACAGAAAATAAACTATGCAAACAATACAGACACCACTTTCTTGTGAAACATCAATGAACCAGTGAGATGAACACAATACCTGTAGAAACCCAACTGACTTTTTATACCCAGGTCATTCTTTCAAGTATACCTCCAAATCACTCCAACACTGATACTTGGAAAATGAGCTATCAATTTTCCAGGTACATTGGCACTTTGGTACCTGGAATATGAGAAAAATTCTTTACTCAAGCAAGATGAGCAAAGGCAGCAGAGATCTAATGAGCTAGGGTATGTATATCTGTCAAAATATTATGGCATTTTTAATTGCAGAAGGGTAAGCAGCAAAAATATCCCACATTTCCAAAGCAATGATGTTGACTCGGGAACAGGCAAAGCTGAACAGGCAGATAAAATTGCTGAGATTTTTAAAGAGTGCTGGGAAAAGCAAAGAAAATAGGTGGTAAGCTGTTCCCAGACAGAGGAACCATTTCAATAGTTCTTGGTAAAAGTAACCCAGCACAGCAGCTGATGCTGTAGCTGGGACTGTGGTACCAGCACTACTCCAGCTTGCAAAGATGGAAGAGAAACACTTGCTGATCAGTAAACTAAAGCACTCTGAGAACTGTGGGGGCACGTAAGGTCCAGCTGTTTGGGGGAAAAGGATAGACTTATATTTCATGGGGACATGAAAATGTACAGTCACAACAAACACGAGGGAAAAACATGACAGTGGAAGATGGTGAAATATTCATCGTCTTGAGATTTGAGCACCAGCTTTTAGAAAAGACATGGGCCAAACAACGGCTATTGGGGGGAGCACTCAAACCAGAGCTGCAGAGGCAGGACCAAGGGCCAGGGCTTTTCTGCAGTGCCTGGAGAGACGCACTCTTGCCACAAGTAACTTCTTTGGAAAACTAGGTGGTAATAAAGCATGAAAGAGCTACTGTTCTAAACCGAGAGGAAAATATCCTCTGTTGCTAAGGGAAATCAGGGCTCAGTTAACTCATCACTTTTTTCATAGCGGACACACATATATATGGATACAGAATGTGCCTCATGATACACGTTCATGGAATGATCGCTGTATGAATTTATTAACTCCTTTCACATACAGCTCCTTTCAGAGACATGATCTTCATGTTTAGTTTTGCTATTTGCATTCTAGTAACCGCCATTCTTGACTACAGCGCGTGGGGATGTTCCTTCGTTAGCTTTGGGCACTCTCAGCAACCCGGCATATCGCTTGGTGACAGCTCATCTGGGTATTTACCTGGCTGCTTATGCAGTGACATTTAGCCACTGGGCTGTTTTTACTGATGTCCCTTCTTTAACTCAATCTTCATAGGGACAGATGAGAATTCTTCTGCATTTTGCAAATACGCCAGTTCTAGGTAACAGTTTAGCTCTTTCTGGGATAATGAAGTATCATCTGGCGTAGTGAAAAGTCCAAAGCACCAGCACTGTGATAACTCTCCAAATATTTTTGGCTACTAGTCTTGAATTTTCGCTCCTAGGCAAAATGTACACACACCACAAATATAACTAGAAGGTAATGGCAACACTTGTCTTCTGCCTCCTTGGTACCGAGGAGTTTGGGGCTTAAAATAGCGATGTGCTTGCCGCATGGGTAGTATTAGATAGACAGATGGTACACTGTTCTCACTTCGTAACCGTACAGCCTGTATTTCCATGGACCTACGTAGACAAACACGTATCACCTACTGCTTGGTAGTCAGCATGAGAATACAAAAGGTTAACTTGCTAGGTGTGCCCTGGTAATTAGAGAATTGTCAAGTGTTTTCTGCACTGCTGAGCACATTGGTGCATGCTGCTGTTTCCAGGGTTTTTTAAATCTGTCTTTCTGTTCTTTTAATAATTCTGACAGAATGGAGAAATGTAACAGAAACTCATGTACATGCAAAAAAGACTTCCTTTTCCCTTACTGTTTATATAGATGCAACTTGGAAAGTTGTGTTTCCCCTCATGCATTGTAGTTGCTGCCTTAATTAGTGGCACATCCTATAAATGAGTTCCAGTTTTCAGGGGAATTGTTGCGTTTCCTTTGAGGCTCCTTCTAACACACAGACTCATGTTGTGATTGTCCTAGTTTGTTCTTTGTTACGCTTTTTTTCTTGCATTAAAAGATTCAATCCATTTTGTAAGTCATTCTCAATAGCGGCTGCAGCAGTATCACGCTTTGGTTTAAGCACCTTTTTCCATTTGACTTTGCCAGGATTATACAACTTTCTATCCCAACCGCGTAAGCTCTGCAGCAGTTGTTTTGGTCCCTTTATTTGTAGCTCAGCTTATCTCAATGTGATTTCTACTTTTTTATTTCTGAAATGTTACCTTTATTAAACTTATGCTTTCTTAGATAAAATATGAAACAAGCATTGCAGAGGTGCACAGGGAATGCATTGTATAAACAAGCAGTATCTTTTTCTGCAGATATGGAAAAACCCTTTGTTTAGGGAATTCCTCAGATATAGGAGGGGAATGAAACTGCAGTTTCTCTCCACACACATTCTATTGGTTTTGCTGGGGTTTCTCCAAACAAAAAAATCAAATGTTAATACTGGGTTATTACACAGAAATATGTTGCCAGGGCTCTACAGAAAAGTTTTCCTTAATTCTCACTTCTCTGAAATAGTCTTGTTATACAAGCCTCAAAAATGCTCAAACAGAGCACTGGGAAGACTTTGGTGTTGTATATTTGATTTTTTTTATGTTGCCCTGTGTACAAGTTTATCTAATCAGATGATGATTTCAGATGCCTGGAACCATCACAGTTAACATCAGCTGAGGTTTGCGGAGTCTTTCATCTCTCTCAGCTTGTCTGCAGAGAGCAGTTTCCAAATTGATCCAAAGCAGCTATTCTTCCTGGAACGACTATAAGGAATAGTTGGATAACGACGATTGGGGAGAATTAATTTATTACTCTTATTCTTTTCTGCATTGTCATCTGTTTTCTATGGCTTGCTACAGTATAAGGAAAAGATGTGATTCTTATTCAGCAAAAAAAAAACAACCCAAAAAACCATTGATTTCTCAAGGTTGATTCAGGTTTTGTGCCCCATTTTATTCATAACCTTGTCAGGGTCCTGATCACAACAACTGGTGCATTGAACAACACAAATACTGGAACAGTTGCTGAACTGACAAATGAATCCTCAGTTTTTACGTTCTTCAAAAATTTTGTAGTATAGGGCTGAGAGCCATTCAAAGTTTCAGTGTTTTGCTGGCTAATGAGAGCTTTTTATGGCTTTACGGTTGTGTGTATGTGACGATATGGACCAAAGGAAAATATCAGTCTTGTCAGCGACTCGGAGTCCCATCTGTATTCTGAAGCACGCAGCTCTTGTTCTCTTTGTGTCTTTTGTAGGAAAGTATTTTAATTCCTACTGGAATTCCTACTGTTAAATCACTTTTGGAGAAAGAGAGAAACTGATACTGATGCAGAGGCTAATGCATCTGCCTGGAGGCTATTCTTTGTTTTTCTTTTTTTTTCAGCACAGCCAGCCTAGCCCAGCAAAGGGAAATAAGATGTTAGAAAAGGTAAATGGTTTCTTCATACCATTACTGAATAATGCCTTTTCCTGTGTCTAGTTTAAATATACTTGCTAATATTTCTAGTCTCTGACGAGCAAACCCATGGGAAAGAGTGCGAGAAAGTGATTTATGTGGCGCTTCTCGAAACTGAAGGGCACTCACTGGGTTCATCTGGGGTTGCTTCCATCAGCCTTTATGTAATTAATCCTCATTAATATCTGTGTGAGATCCAAATCAGTCCCCCACAGTATTGTTATAGTAAAGGGCATTCCAGATACTCTTAATTTGTGAGAAATGCAGGAACCAATTAGGTTTCTTAGTGGAATACTATAGCAGGAACTATGGGAGACTTTGTGTGAACACAGGCGTGCATGACTGGTCAAAAATGAGTGTTTGCCTGAGGACTGTTTGCGAACATAGACACTCTCTGTGTGAGCAGCAGGAAGAAGGACTAAAATCATGCGGAGAGGATGAGAAAAATGAAGAAACGGCTTGCCAGAGGGCATGAAGAGTGACAGCGAGAAAGACTTTGGAGGTGGAAGGCTAGCCAGACAGGCGAGTCTCAGTTGCAGAAGGAACTGGCCGCTTGTGGCTTGGGGTTCTGATGTGATCAGCAGGACAGGATCTCACATAGCTCTGTAAGTATATCTAGAAAACCTCAAATGTGGATGCATGGCTGTAGACAGAGAGTATGGAAGAAAAAAAGACAAGGTACAACTGGAATAGATACTCTTTTAAAATAAAAATGCAGCATTTTGTAAAATAGTCTCAATAATTTTCCCAGAAGATAAATAAGCTACAGTATTTGAAGCATCTGAAGTCAGCAGTAGACCCGAGTCCAAAATGAACTTCTGAAATGTTTGTGAATACATGCATTTGTCTTATTACTGGTCAAAAAACATTAGGCTAAATTCTTGAAGTACAGTGACATCAGCAGAGCAGAGAGAGACAAGATTTGGTAAGATCAGGATTCTAGAGACAAAAGCATTTGAAAGAAGTTTATGTACTGAAATGGAAATTAAAATGTGTAATTGAAAGGGTAATGAGAAAGAAGACTTCTAAAAATAGAGATAAACATATATATATATACATTTTCCAACTTTCCCTTTCTGGCATTGACAAACACATCCTTGAACAACCCGTGTTTTTTCCTCTTGCTCACAGGGCAGGGTCACAACGACCCAAAATACTTTCCTCTGCACTCCAACCCTCACCCATCCTCTCCAAACCACAAAGGCATGTGCTCAGTGATGATTTCTCAGTGACTATTTCTCTTTTTGAGCTATGGTGAAAATGGTGTGACTAATGATGACAATGCAAAGTACAAGAATTACTTGGTTGGTAGTATCAATGCTTTAGTGGAAAATACATTTCACCACCCACTGGATCAAAAATACTCACCCAGTCTCTGATACATCAACTCCTGCTACTACAGTATTGTGTGAGGCTCAAGGATGGTACGCTCGATGGAAGTTCCTATTTTGCCATCTTCAGCAGGCTGTTAGATAATATTTCAACTTCCTTCTGAGACATGTAATGGGGAGGAAGACGTCCAACAGATCACACAGGAAATCAGCCTTTCCAAACTTCTCTGAGGAGATGCCATCCTGGACAAGATGGTTGGAGCTTCCTAGAAACAAGCAATGGACAAACCTTGGGTTTCCTAACATGCAGTGTTTCCTCTGACTTTGCTTTTGGCTCCCTCTACTTCCCCATCTTCTTCACCTTCCACATGGACTGTCCTCTATTCTGCCTCATTGCATGCATAGAAAGCTCTACTTGTGCAAATTCAGATGAAAGACGACTGCTGCTTTGACAGCACGGGACATGTGCTGGGTCTCTGTGGGGCAGGACGGGCTGCGCTAGGCAGGGGGTTACTGCCAGACTCTGCTCCAAGCCCTCAATGAATCACAAGGCTGCAAAGTTCACTCAGGTGGGTTTCCACAGTCTTCAGGTATAACAGAGTGGAATTACCACTTCCCCAGTTCCCAGTTTTGGATTTCCTTCTGCCCTGCACTATTCTTTTGCATACTCCCCTGGGAAGGAGTACGTATCTCCCTGCATACAGATTTTAAAAATAAAGGGTATGAAATAAACATACGTCTTCAGCAACTCTTTAGCCCTACAATGCATCACTGTATCAATCTTAAAACCCGAAAGCATAACTATACATCTGGAGAAAAGTCTAATCACATTCTCAAAAAGAAAATACTTTTGTCAACACGGATTTTTAATGTAAATCACATAAATTATCATTTCATAAGCAAATATGCACAGTCCTTTATAGCTCCTCAGCACAAAGGAAAAAAATGTATGAAGCCAGGGTAGGAGAAACACCCTGTTAGCTTGTACAAAGAAATTAGCAAGATTCATAGAGAGGCTGGATGTTTATGAGTATAACAGGTACCCTGACTCATTAGCTAGTGTAAACTGAAAAAAACAAACAACCCACAAAAACAGAAAAAAACTGCTGAAGAATCAAACTCCTCCAAGTTTCAGGATTTAAACTTCTCTCCAGCTACCTGGCATTAAAAACAGGCCTTCTTGTTGAGACTCAATTGTTTCAACCTTCTTTTGCAACCTCCAGTACTAATTGGTGCTCAAGATACACACTGGACTAGCTGGATTTTGTATTTGTTTTCACCTGCAAAGCCTCTCCCTATCTTTAATAAATGACATTTTTCAGTCCTTTGCATGGATGGATGATCATTAATACTGATTCTCACTAAAACTCTACATACAAACACACACATATATATTTATAATGTGCAAATTACTTTCATTTTACTTGATGGAGTTATAGAGTGATCTATTGAGACATGACAGTGTGTGCATGTTATAAATAATTCAAGAGTGAAAGAAGCTGCATGAGCCTTCAGAATAAATATTGCACATCACCTAAAATCAGACAGACATTTGATTTCACTTCCTTAAAACTCCTCAGGTAGCAAAACAGATATGACTGAGAAGTTTAAAAGTACAGTTGAGATAGAGCTAAAACATCTTATCTCCGTGTCCTCTAAGCCCACTTCTCAGTAAAGTCTGAGACTGTAAAATGTTTTACTTGCTAAATAGTACTAGATTTTAAGAAGTGTGATGATGCCTTATCACCTTGGAGTTCACCAGAGAAATCATGAGCGTTCATACTTGCCGGATATTTTATCATGACAAAGAAAAGATCTTCAGTGTTTTGGATTCTATGGTAATGACTTTCTTGTAACAGCTTTTTTAACAGCCTGTAAGTAATAAAAACAGCAGCTAGGATCCTTACCTGTTGAAAGTTAGCATCTGAAAACCACTGGTGAGCATGACAATGCTGGTCACAAGTAACTCAGTGTAATCCCCTCCGCAAAGCTCTGAGCCAGGGGCACTGTGTGGGTGACAGCAAAACCCAGCCTGGGTTTCATGGAACTCTACTCACATTAATTGGTTCATCTGCCTGTTGAGACATGGGAAAAAAGTATCAGACCCTGGGCATGATTATTATTCTGTGAGTGACTTTAAGTGGTTTTTTTCTGGATGACTGGCTTGCTCAGAGACTTGATGATGAGCTGAAAGATTTTTCCTCTCTTAGGACTTGGTCCAGGGTCCATTGGAGCCAGTGAGCAGCAACTCAGACAGAAACACTGAGAAAAGCAGAAGAGTAAAGAGATTTTTCAGACGAGAGGTGAAATGGGTCTTTCTTCACAAGGGTACTTGATGTAAATATTCAAGAAAGCGTAGCAGTGTATGTGCCTATTGGATTCCTAACCACCACCAACTGTGCAGCAGGGCAAATCCTGAAGGCTGCGGCTTGCTGCGTTCCCAGCTCAAGGAAGTGGGCATGACAGGACGTCTGCCATGGCAGCGAAGGCAGCCGCGGCACACGGCGGGGTAGGCCATGCCAGGCACCGAGCAGAAGGAAAGCAGGAGGCAGCCCCGCTCTGCAAGCTTCTGATCTGTTCTGGGAGAGACAAAAAACAACAAAAACAAAGCTGTGCCCTTTCGCTCGGTTTTCATGGCAAAGTCACAGCTAAGCTTCTGGAGATTTTGTGGGTTTGCTTTGCATATAATTAAAAATTCATTAATTAGGATTAATTTAGAAACTGAAAATCAAATTTTAAGGCAGTTAAATGTTCCAGAATACTTGCCTTTTCTTTTTTTTAAATTAATTTGTTAGAGTTTGGAAGGCTAAGATAGGAAATACAGTTCAATTACACAATAGCTTGCTATGTAACATTCACCTCAATGATCTGATTCATTTCCAGCTTATCAACCATCTTGATAATTTGGGCAGGAAAAGTATGATAGATTTCCAACAGCGACAAAAACAAATTGCATAAAACACAGATCAGCTCTTCTTTTCTTTTGCACAGTCAATGCCAACAGCATAACTAATTCTGTGAGACTACATCAGTCACAAGGCTAAATTCAACTCGGTACTTTTTTTAAATGATTGTGAAATAGACAGCAGATCTGTTTCCTCCAGATTAACATTTATTTAGCTTTACTGTTATGGTGGTTCAAAGAGATTTTATATCTTTCTTTTTTGTGTAGAGAATCATATAAACTATCTTTTATCAAAAGCTGTGGAGTGAATACATCTTACAATGAGCATTACGACCTGCCTGATGCCCTGATGCTCTGCCAGCCTGTTGTGGGTTGCCCTGGCTGTTCGCTTCCACGTGCTCCCAAGCCAGCTGGGTATGGGTAGGATCTGCTCCTCGGAGTTTGGTGATAGCAAGGTCCCACCAGTGTCCCAAGCCTTGGCAGACCAGTCTCCTCACGCTCCCTCATAGTTTACTTCAGTTGTGGGCTACGTGGAGATCTCATTTACCACCTGACCCTCTCAGTGGTGCATGGTTAAATCAGTGGTTTTGGCTTATAGGGTCTGGCCTGCCCCCTCTCTCCTCAAGGCGCTCCTAATGTGCAGTGGCAGCTTTTTACCTGCACAGAGTAGACCGCCAAGTCTCTGAACAACAAGCTCCACCAGTAATGCTTCCATCTCCTTGTGGATCCATGTGAAGCAGAAAACCATTGTTCCAAGGAGAAAGACTCTATCAGTAGGGATTGACTTGTTTGAGGAGGCTGGTGTTGCTGACCCCTAACAATACCATTTCAGTTGCCTTACCTTGCTCATAACTAACTCTGGTGGTCATCCCCAAAGAGTGGTATTATTTTTTTGTGTCAAAAAGGACTTTAGGTACTGAAAATTCTGCACAGGGAAATTTTATTTTCATGTCATAGGCAAAAAGGTGGCCTCTTGTCACTTATAAGAAAGCAATAACCACAAACACATGCTCAGTAGCAGCCCAATTAATTATACATTTTTTAATTTCAAGTTACCCCAAAGCATGTCTCTGGATTTACTGTTGGATGACTTTCTTTCATGTTTAGCTGCCTCCTCACTCCATTGTTTCCATGGTAACACCTCTGAAACATTGCTTCTTTCCGAGAAGGTGAAATGTAAAGTGGCTGGAATAGTTGAGTGTTTAAATATTTAAATGAAAACAACAGAAAGATGGTGGGGTGAGTCAGACCTGACAGGTAGGTGACACCCACAAGAGCTGCTATTAAATTGGACTGTGGTGTAGTGCTACTTTTGCTGTTCTCCTACTACAAGCTGAAAAGAGCAGCCAGCTCGGAGGAGCTGTGCTGAGCCTGGGCTGTGCTGGTGCTGAGAGGCAGCTGAGCACGCTTGTGACCAAGGCTAGCTGAAACGGCCTGCTGCCAACCTCTGCGAGGAGTGAGGAAGAGCAAAGAAGTTAATTTGCAGGAGTGCTGTATTATTATTTGCCAGTGATCAACATTTCTTGTTAAAATCGGCAAGAACTACTAATCGTCTAAGTATTTTACTGTGAAGCCTGTTAGGAAGTTAACACAGAAATACTGTAAAAAGTGTTCCGGCCAATGCTTGAAAATATGCCAATGTTTGCTTTGACCATGACTTTTCATTAATGGTAACGAACATCAGTTATCTGGGTTTGGAGGAGGCTGTGCTGCAGATACGGCAGTTTTTGTAAACTTAAAGGGAGCTTTTATGGAGGACATTCTTCTTAGTACTGCAGCTGCAGCAGCGTCTCTCCCGCTACACTGACCCTTTTCAAATTCGCAGTACAAGACTTGGTCTTCAAAGTGGATGTAGTGGTGTTCATCTTCCCATTTTAGCTCGTTTCACCCTGCCTTTCCGATCCACTTTGATTAAGGTTCCTTTTATCTGCTCCCGCAGACAGCTGTGCCTAGCCCACTTGCTTAGAACCACCTCCCTGTTCTTGTGTACCAAAGCTCTCCTTTCCTTCCCTTAAATGCCTCCTTAGACAAACACCTTTCCCCTTGCTGTTCTGAACCTGGGCTCTGATCCAGCCTCCTCTGTTCTCCCCTCTCTTGTCTGATCATAATGGGGAGCAAATTAACCCTTATCCCTTCCACGGGAGACAACATGAAACAGCAATGAAATAAATGACCTGAATTCCTCATACAAAACACTCCATTGAGCACTGTTCCCGCTCACTTGATTTCTGTGATTGCCATTCCCTCTAGAATATCATTTTACATGATTTTATACACTGAATTTATCTTCCCAGGGCAAGGCTATTTTCTTCCTACTGTCTATAAAGTAACACGATTTCTAGTAGCTTTACAGAAATAAATGGTAAGAATATTCTTCCCCTTCTCTGACTGACAGATACAATTCCTCTTAGCTTTAACATGATAGGTTTTCAATAGAATAAATTTTCTTTTTTGAAAATCTGTGGTCAGATGAGGGGGAAAATTCCCAGAACTCTCCAGGCTCTGCTCACTAACAGTGTTAAAAAAAGATGCCAGCCAAAGTAGGAGGTGTAAATTTTCTTAACATTATTCACCGTCATTTTATTTTAAATGCTATGATAAGCAGTCAAACAGCAATTTCAGCATCAAGATGGATATTAAGTTTCAGAGCAAGCCCACTCAACATTAGGGAGAGTTGATACTGCCTTAGAAAAAGGGAATGAACAGGATGACCCCTCTGGGCTCCTTCAAGCATATGTTCTACAGGTCTCTGAATAAAGACAGTTCTCACCTTTTCAATACTGTTGTTTCAAGGACATCAGTTGCCAGTACATACATTCCTGCACTTGCTTATATAGCGTTTGGAGCCTACAGCTTGTTTTTTCCACAGTCACTAAGGATGAATACTTGTTCTTCTCTTCTTAATGATTTTGATGGACTAATCTAATGAGGGAAAGGAGCTGCTCTATTGAATGTCTCTCAGCTACCCCAACAGGACTTCCACTGAACCTCTTTGGCCTCCAGGCTTTCAAGCACTGACATTATCTGAGGCTTTTTGTGTGTGAAAATTCTCCACGGCTTCCTCCTGTGTATTCATAAGATCACAGCAGTCTGTGGTTTAGGCTAACAACACATAGCTGTTGAAAATTTTTCTCACTGTAATGAATCAATTTTTGCTTAGTTAATGATCCTTCTCATTCTGAGGGACTAGCAAAGGCTTCTGGAAACAGATCCCAGGAGGTATGAAAGCTGAACAAAAGTGTGGTTGATTGAGGTGTGTGAAGATGTCTCCTCAGTAGCCGTTTTGAATTTCACTTATTTCACAGACATACAAAAACTTTCCAGAAAGAAAACAAATGGAGAACATTTTACAGAACTGAATTTAGTTCCTCTACCTGGGAGAGGAACGAGATTGTGGAGAGCAAACAAAGGTGTTGTGTAGTGATGGAAGAGAGCGCTGCAGTTAACCGGCAGAGCTTTGACAAGCCAGAATCTCTCATGTTTAGTGTGATGTCAGCTAACCTCATTCCTCAGAGTTATGGGTAAGCACAGTCAAATTTCCCCAGGCCTCCGGAAACAGGGCTTAGAGTCAATACTGAATTCAAACCCCCATGTAGATTTAAGTGGAGATTTGAAGAGGAGGAAGGAATTCTGTTTACAGAAAGTGTAACAAATGAAAAGTTTACACTGGGTCTAGAAGATGAAGAGGTACGGAACAAAGCCATGTGGAGCGAAGAGAGGGAAAGAATAGGGGAAGCAGAGAAGCAGGCAGAAGAGAAAGTGACTGTGAGGGCAGAGAGGAATAGAAAATCACTGGCAAAATGTAAAACCAATTGAGGCTGGGATTCAGCGGAGACAGCAAGCTTGAGAAACTGAGAAAGACCAAAATGGTAGGTGTGTAGGGGAGGACGTGCTGTGTATCAGTCCCTGTAATTTAACCCCCATTTCAGTACGGCTTTGTGCATGTGCATGAGTTCTTCAAATCTGGCAAGGATTTCAGCAGATGCCTATATCCCCGAGAAATCTAGTGGGCGTTAAACATAGATGCTCTGATGAATTTGGAGGGCTTAGACAATAAGGAGACAAATATTTTCATTTTTCTAACAAATTGCCCTTTTTAGGTAGATACTGATTGAAACCTTATGGGCAGAGAAGCATGATGTCTGTCATTCTGTCCCGCAAGCAGACATTTTGGTAGGCTTAGAGAAATGAATGGAGCCAATGCACCTAAATTAAAATGTGTTCACAGCACGCGTGGGACATCAGGATTCAACTGATCTTTTTTTCTTGTAGCTTAAAGTAGATCACTTCAAGAGCCTAGATTTGGTTGGTACCTTTTATGCTTACTGTATAGCAAGAAGATTGTATGTAGCAGCCTGACCTCCTTCCTGGGCTTATGTGAGATTGTTTGTGGCATGTAGGATATGAGGAACGCTTACTTGTAGCATTCCTGCTTACTGTGGGAGAATCCCATTATTGTTAAGTGACTTGTTAAACTCCCAAGTAGGGTCTGGGTGAGCGTGCGGCTGCTAGCTAAGTGCTGAACACGCCGTGTAACCACAAAAGTTCATTAGAAATAGCATTACTCAAGGTTATAAAAGAGAAATCATCAGTAGGAAGACTGCAAAATATAAAACACAAGGGAGGAGTCAGGTAAGTAAAAGGAAGATGTATTCCATATTACAGTGTGAGACTGGCTGCTTCTTCATAGCATTTAAATTCCGGATCAGGGTTGAGTTATTTATAGCCTTGGAAGCAAAACAAAGGTCTGAGTTAAACTACAAAAATAACTCTGCATTAAGGAAAACTTCTGCCTTTGAAGCATGCAGAAGTACAGTATGATAACACAGCTGGACACTGTCCACAAGAACTGGAAAATGGATGGGAGATAAAAATCAAAGAATGAGCAGAAAGACACTGAGGATCTTAGCACAAGGATGAGTCATTTGATGGGCCCTACAGTTGGAGTTTCTCTGCAAATCTAGTGGTCCCAGTTCAGGTTTTACCCCGTGCAGAGACTCTGGAGGAACCCCCAGTTCTGATGCCAACAACGGATCTGCTTTCTAAATTTCAAGTATGGTTCAGCAAAACATCTTTCACCAACGCTTAAAGAGACACTTGTGTATATACCTAAGGATGTATGTTGGCCTGAGTTGCAGTTCAGCATTTAAGTATTGTTGGGCTGATACTTGCTTTCTGCAAGTTTGTACCGTCAAGCCATATTAGCATGTGCTCCTTTTTCAGGGATTGGGTCCTAAATAAGCACAAGATTGTCCCCTTCTTGATAGGCAGGTGATTATGGTCAGCACCAAGCTAAGGTTCTCTCCATGGCTCCCTCATAGGAACCGCCTTGACCAAACAGCACAAGCAGGATCCCAGTCTCCTCCCTCACTGATGCCTTTCCTCTCAGTCGAGTTTTTATGGCTTTTTGAGGGAACATTGTTGGCTTTTCTTTGATGCTATCTCTTCACCTTGTGGACAGGGATGGTTGATTCTGGGATGCTGGTTATATCCAGTGGAAAAGCTGGACTTGAACAGAATCCTCGGGCTGGTTGGGTGCCTGTCACAAACAATCTCCTCCTAATCCACTAGGCTTCTCAGCTGATGCAGTCTCAGCTCTTCTGTGCTGGAACAGTCTTCATGGCCCGCTAACAGGGTTTCAGTTTCCAGTTACCCTGCTGTGCTGCTGATGCTGCTTTTCCTGCTCCATTTAGGGGGTGCCACAGAGAATTAATGCAAACATTATACTTCTCCTTTGACTCTCGTCAGCGTCAATATTTTCTTCTCAGATGAGCTGCTTTCATGGATCTCCTGTGAGACGCTTTCCTAATTCAAAGCCTTTTGGCTGTTACTCAGTTCAAGATACTAATTGTGTTTGAGATGAAAAACAAGCGAATTTGGCAGTGCTAGATGAAGCTAGCATTACTCTCTGCTCCTAGCAAGACATTTTACGTGGGACATACAAGAAAATTAAATGATCACAATGATAAAATCACAGTAATAAGAAAGGGAGATTGTTTATTGTGTCTGGCTTAGTTTAAGACAGCAAGTGCTATTTAATATTTTCTTCCTCCACACTTTGTTTTGATGGTATTTCCCAAATACGTCTAATTTCCAAAATTTAATTCTTTCAGCAGATTTCCTAGATCTAGACCGGAAAACATTTTGTTCTGCTTATAACCGAAACAGAGAACATTCAGAGTACCACCAAAGCACTCACTGTAAAGGCATCACTTAGAAAACTATGCATGTCTTATTCTCTCTCTTTTTTTTCCTTTTTGTAAGATTTTTAACGGCAAGACCTCATTGAATTTATATACAGTTAACCTGGTTGCAGTAAGAGACAGCAGTAACTTAGGATTTAAAAAAAGAATGTAAATTTCTCAAATGCCACCTTACGCAGAAAGCGTTTGCCTCTTTTTCACCTCACCACTCCCCCATACACAGCATGGATGTCTCAAAATCAGCATTAGGACATCATTCCAGTAATGGCCTCCATGTGAAGGGCTTGAACACACTCAAACAGACCCTCCAGGTGTGGGTCCTGCCTGCTGTTGGGGGAGAGGTAGCTGGAGCTGAATTCTGCAGTGCACCACTTCCCTTTGAGACATCCTACACAAATAGTTACCTGACACATTTTCACAGGAAACACCAAAATAGAAGTGATTTTGAATTACGTTCTGAAAGCTTAGTATTCAAGAACAATTTTGAGGCTGCCCTGTGATCACCAGACTGATTAAAAATGCTAATCAGAAGCTCGTACGATTAGGAGATTAGTACTGTCTGAACTTTGATCTGCCTCACTTGTGTACACAGAGAGGGAGAGACCCACACAATCATGCTGACAGCTGCTTTCAGGGGTAGCAGATTTCTTTTGTGTAAAGGATTCACAAATGATCTCTTCACTTTTTTGTTTTTTGTTTCTTGCTTTCAGTTCCTCACAGGGATGGTCCCAGGGTTTCTATAGTCACTAACTGTTACCTCTAAAACAAAGAACTTTTTAACAGCCAGAAAAAGGAAAAAACCCTATGTCAAAAAGGGCAATATTATACTTACATTCCTGTAATTAACCATGTGCTTTGGTTTGATCCATGTGATTTTCATAGGACCCGACAGAATTAATGAAAATCCCTCACTTGTGAAACTCAGGACCAATAACAATCCTTCAGTTCCATGGTCTGTGTGTGAACAACCTATAGACACAAATATGGAATATCTGTGAATCACGTAAACAACCTATCAATACAAATATGGAATATCAGTAAATCCCAGCCTCATCTCCAGACCCAAATTTACCTCAATTCCAGCCAAACTTCTCATTCCATGTCTTAATATCAGTAACTATAGCTCAGGAGTGCCATGGCTTTGAAACTGTCTTCAGTGTAAAGAGCAAGTAAAAGAATAAATCTGGTAAATATAAAAATCACAAGAAAACCTCGTTAGCTGTGTGGAGAAATCCAACCACCAGGACAGCTTCTCTAAAGCCATGGCCCTGGTCTGCCTTATCAGTGAAGATGATTATAAACTTATGGTATGTGGATACTGAAAAGACAACAAATCTCTGCAATCCCTTCCAGTGTCACCATCCTTTTATTACTAGATAAAATCTTCATATGGAGAACTACAGTCTTGTCGGCACCGCAACTCCTATTAAACACAGAACAAGGGGGTGGCAAACTCGATGTTCACATTGCCACTGTGAAGGGGACTGGAAGGAGAGGCTTTCGTCCCAGAAAACAGGTGTTAAAAAGCCACGTGAAGAATTAGCTCTCAGGCATTACGGGAGCTGACATGGCAGGCAGTGGCATCTCTACTGACATGGCCAACCAGCACCTTCACTGGAGCTTAAAGGTCTTCAATGAAAAAACCAGTCCACTATAAATAACAGTCCTGATGTAAAGAGCTTCAGTTGCCTTTATCCAGCTTCCCATGCCTCTGCATCTAATTAGCCTGTAAGTTCTTTCAGGCAGGGATGGCTTTCATCATTCTGGGTTCAGCTGTGAGATTTCCTACGTGGCCATGGAGAGAAATAAAGGGGCATAAGCTGACTTGTAATCTTCTCTACTACCTTTTTTGTAGCAGGCAAGAGCTTTCAGAGTTACTTTTCCTCTCTCAGCAGCTACAGAGGAGACTGGGGTGTGCCTTAGTGCCATTCTAACATACAGTTGTTTTCCTGCTATAACGCAAATCAGAAAGTCAAAGGCCCATCAGAGCCTAAGTGCCCCCGGAGCCCGAACAGTTCAGGCACACAAATTTCTGTAGCTACCTATATGCATGCAAGCAAGTAATGAGGTTAACGCAACTGGTTCTCTTTGGTTCTCCAGCTTGAGTAATCCCTTTTGCAACCTTCAGCATGAATCTAGAGCAGTTTTACATGTGGTGTGTACCAGGGCACCCTGAGCACTACACTGCTGCGGCTCAATGTGGCAGATTTATCATTCATAAACATCAGAAAAAAAAATGTTTACACAAACATGGGAAACCACAGAAGATACGTTATATTTTATTTGTGAAGATTTCCTTTTGTAGGCTAGGATATTTGTATTGTAACACCATTAGAAACAACGTCAGGTATGAAGCGTTTTATGTTCTGAAGTACAAGGACAGAGATCCAGGGGAAATCACCTGAAAGGCCTTCCATCGTAAACCAAATGCTGCATCGAAAAGAAGATTGGATGCGTTAATCCCAGGTCATCTATACGTGCTCCCTGACACACACTGCATTTCTGGATACCTGGAAGGAATACAGAACCCATGCCCAAGCTGTTGTAGGAAGTTGCCAGAACTGTTCTCAATGGCTAACACTAACCACTTAATTAATGCAAATACCAAATTTTAGTTTGAAGTGCCATTTCCCCCCACGGAAGTCCATCTTGAAACGCATCCCCTAGAGACAGGTGGAAAAACCCAGGCGCCATCACCACCAGGCTGCCCTCTCACCGTGGCACCCCGGCACTCTGCCCCCTCGGCCTCGCTCCAATGGCGGCCGCCCTTGCCCTTGAGGGCCCTGTCCGCCATCTCCCCGACGGCTCCCGCACCTCAGGTGGNCCACTAACCCATCCCTGTCCGCCATCTCCCCGACGGCTCCCGCACCTCAGGTGGCACCAACCCGTCCCTGTCCGCCATCTCCCCGACGGCTCCCGCGCCTCAGCCCCCACCGGCCCTGCCCCAGCCTGTTCCCCTCCTCGCACGGACGGCCCCACCAAACGCGACACGGACCGCGGCTAATTCCTGCGCCGTCTAGGGGAAAGCATTAATTTAGCCAGTTAATT